>CM053746.1:42466842-42529087 GCA_028658305.1 Pachyuromys duprasi | reverse complement strand
TCTTTTGGATCTATGCCTAAGAGTGGTATAGCTGGGTCTTGAGGAATCACTATTCCTAATTGTCTAAGAAAGCACCAAATTGATTTCCAGAGTGGTTGTACAAGTTTGCATTCCCACCAGCAATGGAGGAGGGTTCCTCTTTTAAGAGAACATTTTTAAAAAAATGTTTTGAGACAGTAATGGAGAATGGTGAAAATGAATATGAAGTAGGAGAGACACTAAGCTAGTCTGATATTCTCCTTTGTGCTTCCATTGTTGTCCGCCTGCCTTCTTTACTTACTTCTGTCTCCTCCTGCTCTTCCTCCCTCATGTGAGGAACTGGATCTAGAAACAATGTCCTGAGCTTTGCTTTGAGCCGCTCCCACTGCCTTTTCTCTGAAGTGCGGCTGGTCTGGTCTGGTTGTGCTGCCAGGCTAGCCTTGAACACCTGGGCTCAAGCAGACCTCCCATTTTGGTCTGCATCTAGAGTTGTGGGGTATAGGTTCATGCTGCTGTGCTCAGCCTCCTTTATCTTTTGATGCTTTTGGTTTTTGAGACGTGTTCTTTTAACAGAGCTCTGGGCTGGGCTGGAATTTTCTGTGTAGCCTAGGCTGGCTTCAGTTCACAAAGACCCATCTGCCAATGCTGGGATTAAATGCCTGTGCCGTCACACCATGCCTGGGATTAAAGCATGCACCGCCACACCATGCCTGTCAGCTTTCTTTATTTTTTTTTCTATCAGTTATAAAATAGGCACAAAATGTTAATTTGTTAAATTTATTTAAGAATTTTCATGGAATATTCAACATATTTATTTTAAATATTGTAAACAACTAGTCTCATTAAGTAGAGCTAAGCTCAAGGCAAGTGATCATCATCACATCATAGATAGTGGATACTGCCTCTAAATCTGTAGACATTGCCTCAAGGAAACTATTATTCCTATGTTAAAAGTGAGGGTGGGCCAGCAAGTTGGCTCAGCAGGCAATAGTAATGCTCATCTCTAAGCCCGACTACCTAAATTCTATCTTTGGGGCCAACATGGTGGAAGGATAGAACTGATGTCTGAAAATTTTCTCTGACCTCCACATATGCGCTGCAGCATGCCCCCCAGTCTAATTAATAAGTACATATAATAGCATTTTTTTAGGTCATGTTGGCTCACAACTTTAATCCTAGCACTCAAGAGGCAGAGGTAAGCTGATCTCCAAATTCAAGGCCAGTCTGTTCTACTAGTAAGTTCCAGGTCAGTCAGGACCACCTAGTAAGACCCTGTCTTAAAAAAACAAAAAACAAAAAAGGAATATATGGGCTTTTAGATTGTTACCTACCTTCTCCAAAGTCTCAGTCAAATCCTGACTGTTTGAATCTGGGTCTGTGTAGCTCCTAATTTTATTCAGGATTTCATTATAACATACTGAGTAATAACAGTAGGCCCTGTGAAGAGAGCTGGACACTTTCTGAAAACAAAACATAATTGCTGCTTATATTTTAAGGGATTTCTTCGTTCTCTTTTTCTCCCATATCCAGAGGTTCTTAGAGTACCTCTGCATATAAGATAAAGAACCATGCTGGTCAAGAAAAACTCTCTGATATGATTAGCTTGGCTTTTCAAATGGATTGCATTCTGGTTTTCTTTTCTTTTTGCTTTGTTTTTGTTTTCCAAGAATTCCCGGTAGGGTTTCTCTGTGTAGCTTTGGCTGTCTTGCACTTGCTTTGTAGGCCAGGCTGGCTTTAAACACAGAGGTCCGCCTGCCTCTGCCTCCCTGAGTGCTGGGATTACAGGCATGCACCACCGCGCCCAACACTTTCTGGTTTTCTTGCTGGAATTGCTTGCAGTTGGAGGGACAGACCAGGAGAGCCAACAGGGTTTCTTGAATCAGCTGTGGTGTACTGGTGTCACAAGGAAAGCTGAACTTGGATAAGTAGAGAGGAAGCTAAGACAGGAGGATCACAAAGTAAATTTTTTAAAGTTGGGGCTGTAGTTCACTGGTAGTGTATATGCCTCACATGTACAAGTCTCGAAGTTCAATCACCAGTACTTTTTCATTAAAAGAAGAAAAAAAGTCAGTTGACTACGTATCTGACTTCTTTCCACAGAGGAGGAAGCTTGATGCAGTGTATTATTATATGCGCAGTTTAGCAGCCAGCAACCCTATCCTGACTGCCAAGGAGAGTCTCATGAGTTTATTTGAAGAGACTAAACGAAAGGTGAGTAAGATGCAGGTAGAGTAGAACCATTCCTTCCTAGAAGAATGCATTTTCCTTTGTGCCGAAACGTTCAAGGAGATGGCTAAAACACAAATTCACATAGTCCCACTGACCTTCACTGGTGGCTTATCAGTCAGCTCCTGTAAAAAACAGATACTGAAATGGCTCTTCAGGAGAGCTTGCAGAGCTTTTGAGTGTATCTGCTCCATAGCATCCAGTTTACAGGATTACTAAGGTCTCTATAGCAGCACAGATGATGCTTTGCCACTGTGGTGCTGTACAAGAGTCTTTAGATTTTTACAGGCTATAGAAAACAAACACAGGTATAGAGGCTTTCTTATTTGCTGACCTAGTGTGTCTGTTGTACAGGCTGAACAAATGGAAAAGAAGCAACATGAGGAATCAGAACTGAGCCCTGATCAGTGGCGTAAAGGAAAGAAGTCTACTTTCCGGCATGTTGGGGATGACACTACTCGCCTGGAGATCTGGATTCATCCATCCCATTCTCGGTCCTCCCAGGGCACTGAGTCTGGGAAGGACTCTGAGCAGGAGAATGGTCTGGGCAGCCTGAGTCCCAGTGATGTAAGTTCCTGAGAATGATGTACTGAGAATATGTACTTTCTGACGTAGCTTAGAAAGTCTGGCTGCCTGAGGTTGTACATCTCTACAGGCTGGGACTAAGGCATAGGCAGTTCTTAAGAAAAAGCTTATTCTATATATCAAGCTGGCCTGGAACTCAGTATGTAGCTCAGACTGGTCTCTAACTTGCAACAGTTTTCCTACCTCAGATGCTAGGCATATACGGGTGAGCCAGGTGCTTCCATAGAACCTCCACCTCTTCTGGGGAATACTACTGCCAACTCTAGGTTACCTAAAGCCTCCCTGCTGCTCGCTGGTCATGTGCTTCCTTTACTTACCACTATGTGGCACTGTAGAATTTAGTAAGTGTAAAATTAGAAATTGTTTTGCTGCTTTGAGTTGGGCATCACCAATATGTCTGAGAATTCGCTGAGATTTTGGCCTTGATGCTTCCTTCTTGGTTGGCCTTCTATTTGAAGTATGAACTAAAGCATCATGGGTAGGTTGGTTAGTCTGTTTTGTGATCAGCCATTTATTGTTAATTTATTTTAAGATTTGTTCGTTTTTCTGCACAAATTGCATTCTGTATATGTACTACATGAGACTTTGGTGTCAGAGTTGCTCAGATGGGGTTACATCCCTTGGACCTGGAATTAAAGAGGTTTCTGAGCCACCATGTGGGAACTGGGAACTGAGCTTGGGTGGTCTACAGGAGTCGCCACTGCTTTGAACCACTTAGCCGTCTCACAGCTTAGAGTGTACCAGACTAAAGATTCAGAAAATAACCTCTTCCTTCGTTTTCAAGGAAGGATTCTAATGGAGTTAGGCTTCAGTGTAATGAGCTTTGTAGGAGTATGAACCTCATTTCTGGTAGCACAGTAGTCATTGGTCAGTTAAGAATGAATAGAGGGGCCTGGAGAGATGGCTCAGTGGTTAAGAGCACTGCCTGTTCTTCCAAAGGTCATGAGTTCAATTCCCAGTGACCACATGGTGGCTCACAACCATCTATTATGTGAACTGATTCCCTCTTCTGGCAGGTATAAATGCAGATAGAACACTCATATACTTAAAATAAATAAATCTTATTTTAAAAAAAAGGAATGAATAGAAATTAGCTAGAGGAGGAAGGAAAGGGGAATGATAAAGTACATTCCAGGCAAAGTGACTGGCCATATGCAGAGTCCTGAGGTTAGGGAAAAAGAACATGGAGAAAAATGCAAGGGCCTAGTTCATGGTTCAGTTAGTTGAGAAGGATTTGAACCAATAAATGGTTTCAGAGGTGGGAAGATGGGAATCCAAAGGGCTTGATTAGGCATGGGGAGCTCAGAGAGGAGGAAATGAACGTTTCCAGTGTAGAAACTGAGTGGGGAGAACCAAGTTGCACTTGTAAGCCTGTACTTGAGTGGTCACCACAGATACAAAGCCATGCTGGGTTACGCAGTAAGTTCCAGGACAGCCTGAGCCGCAGGGTGAAATCCTCTCAGAAACACTAACAGCAGAACACTGCAGCACCTTTCCCTTAAGCCAAATAAAATCAAGTAGATGGTGTTCAGTTTCATTAGGCAGACTATAATGGTAGATCATGTTTTAGCACAGTGGTAATTAGTTTAGTTTTAGACCTGCTGTATCTGTCATTTTGTGGGACATGGAAATCAAGATACTTAGATGGTAACAGGTGACTGAAGCTGAGGAGTATAGTTTGGATCAGAGAATATTTCTCCTTTTGGGGACTGGAGATGGAACCCAGGGTTGTGTGCTTGCTAGGCAAATACTCTGTTATTGAACTATATTCCTAGCTCTGGAAAAGATCATTTTTGAAGGCATCTTACTAGATAATAATGATATCATGAGAGTTGACTTATTTGCTCCAGGTAAAGAACAGAATGACAGTTGGCTTGATGGCTTAGTGGGTAAAGGTGCAGGGAGCCAAATTTTGTAGCTTGAGTTTGATCCCTGGGATCCATATGGCAGAAGGAGAGAACTGATTCCCACTAGTTGTCCTCTGACTTCCACATATGTACTGTGGTGCACACTCTCACACAAAATAAACACAATGTAAAAAAAGATTTTAAAAACAATGAAGAGCCAGGCCTGGTGGTACACACCTATAATTCCAATACCCAGGAGGCAGAGGCAGGCAGATCTCTGTGAGTGTGAAGCCATCCTGGTCTACACAGTGAGTCCAGGACAGCCAGGACTGTTTCACTGAGAAACCCTGTCTTCAAAAAAGCAAACAAAAAAACAGAATGAAGACCGATGAGATGATATAGTGGTCAAATCACTTGCTGTATAAGTGTTAGGACTAGAGTTGGAATTTCCATAATGCAGGTGAATGCCAGGTTGGGCATATTGGCCCATGTGCAGTTCCAGCCTTGGAATGAAGAGTCTTGAGAAACCCAGAACAAGCTGACTAGCAAGACTAGCCATATTGACAAGCTCTGGGTTTGATTTGAGAGACTCTGCTTTATTGAATAAGATAGAAGAATAATTGAATATGATTTTGGATGCCAACATGAGGCCTCCTTGTACGCCTGCATGCACATGTGCCCTCATACAAACATGTACTACATACACACACTTAAAAAGGAAAAGGAAAAAAAAAAACAACCCAGGATGATAAATAAGTTGAAGAACTAAAAAAGGAAATCCTTGAGCAGTCTGGGAAGGACAAGATCTGGAGGACAGGGGACTGCAGTAGCTGGGCAAGGGTCCATCTTGTAGCCACGGAGAGGGGTGCACTTGGCTTCACCTTTGGATGCAGGTTTTGTAGCTGCACAGGAGGAAAGGGCTCGTTTTCTTCTTGAAGTTGGAAGCATATTTTCTTTTTTGTTTGTTTTGTTTTGAGATAGGGTTTCTCCATGTAGCTTTGGCTATCTTGGAACTCTCTCTGAAGACCAGGTTGCCCTCAAAGTCACTGAGATCCGCTTGCCTCTGCCTCCTGAGTGCTGGGATTAAAAGGCATGTTCCAGGTTTTCTAATAAGAACATCTAAAAATGGTGGAATAAGAGAACTTCTCAGGTTTTGTTGTTGTTGGAGATGATCTCATGTAGCCCAGGCTGGCCTTGACCTCAGTATATAGCTGAGAATGACCCTGAACTCAATATTCCTGCTTCTTCCTCCCAAAGGCAGCACCATGCCCAGTGTTATTTTGTTTGTTTTTGAGACAGCAGCTCATACTGCAGCCCCATGGCCTCTAGCTCATGACGGGTCTCCTGCCTCTGCTTTCTGGGTACTAAGTTACAGGTATGAGCTACTCTGCCCTGTTGTTTTGGGTATAATTTAAAATTCCATTTATATTCCTGTTTCCTTCCTATTCTTTAGCTGTTTTGGAGATGGCTTAGAAAGTAGTAATGATAATGAAAACACCCACTTCTTGTGTACTGTGGCGTACATGGGGCTCCCTATTAATGTGTGCTTTAGCGATGTGCTTTGGTCTCTGCTGTTAGAATCTCTCACTGATGCTTTTGCCTCTTTGGATAGCACAGTCCAGACTGGAAATCTTACATTTAACTAACACATATGTTGTCTTTTTGGGTAGGACTATGCTGTTTAATTTTTTTAATTTTATTTATTACTGTGTGTATACATAAGTGTCCATGTGTGATATGTGTGGGTCCACATACCATGGCCCTCAAGTGGCAGTCAGGACTTAAAGCTCAGTTCCACCACTGAAAAAGAAATAGTTCCGCAACTCTGGTTCTATAATGTGTATTTCAGTGAATACATTTTCAGCAAATAAGCTGTCACTGATTCTATAACTTTATTAGTGTGTGTGTGTTTACGCATGTGTGCGGGGTGCGCCCAGCAGCCTGAGGAGGGGTGTCAGGTCAGGTGTCTTTCTAGCATGCTCCACCTTGTTCCATTGCAGCAGGGTCTTTGCTAAACCTGGAGCTCATGTTATTCATCGAGGGTCTGTGCTTGTGCCATGGTGCATGTGTCAGAAGAGAACCTGTAGGAGTCAGTACTTTCCCCTTACCATGTGGGGCCTGGGACTGAATTTGGGTTGACAGTCTTGGTGGCAAGCATTTTACCCACTGAGCCATCTCACTTGCCCATGTGTGTGCCATGGTCAGCTTGTAGAGGTCATAGGTCATCGTCTAAGAGTTGGTCCTCAACTTCTTTGTTGAGGCAGTCTCTTTTATTCTTTTCTGCCACTGCATCATTCACTTCAGGCTGACCTTGCTCAGGCATTTTCCTGCCTCTGTCTCCTATACCATTAGATTAGTGCTGGGATTGCAGATGTGCACCACCACATAGGCTTTAACAGTTTTTTACATTTTTTTTATTTGTGTAATAAATAACTTGCAAGTGCCAGGTTGGAGAGCAACCTGCATGAGTTGGTTCTCTTTTTCCATTATGTAAGTTACAAGGCTTTAACTCATGTTTTCAGACTTGGCAGCAAGCAGCTTTACCCCCTGAAACATCTTGCAGCCCAGCCTTGAACTTCTGCTTCTCTCCCATCCCTGCTTCCCAAGTGCTGCTATTATAGACTGCAGATGTGGACTACCACAGCCAGTTTTTAAATAGTGTTTGGGATCATACTTGGAACCTTGTACATGCTAGGCAAGCATTTTGCCAGGTAAGCTATGCTATGCTCCCAGACATTTTTTTGTTTGTAAAGAGGGTGTGTCATAGTTCAGGCAGACTTCAAACTCCATGTAGCTGAGGATGATCTTGAACTCCTTTACTTCCTAAGTTGCTGACATTATAGTTATACATCATTATGCCAGGCTGTGTAAATTATAGTAATGGGGTGTGTGGTATGTAAATGGGTGTTCCTGGGATTGAACCCAGGACCTTGAGTATGGTAGACAAATATTCTACTATTGAGCTATATTCCAAGGCCTCAATAGTTTAAATATATGAATATATTCCAAAGTAAAAATTTCAGATAATTGCAGGTATATGTAGAATTAAATGTGATAGTTTGTGTTCTAAACTATATGTAGCTTTTTTTTTGGTTTTAGCCCATATATCATTATGAGTAAACACTCTTTAAAAATTCTTTAATTTTTAAAACAGTTTACATTTTGCTAGGCAGTGTGGTACACGCCTTTAATCCCAGCACTCGGGAGGCAGAAGCAATCAGATCTCTGAGTTTGAGGCCAGCCTGGTCTGCACAGTGAGCTCCAGGACAGCCAGGGCTGCACAGAGCAATACTTTCTTCTAAAACAAAACAAACAACTCCCCCTCCCCATAAGAAACAGTTTATATCTTTGAGGTTTGAACTTTGTGGACTGCTAGCACTTTTGAGGAAGAAACCTGCAGTTTTGAAGCCATTCTATC
The DNA here is from genome assembly GCA_028658305.1 of Pachyuromys duprasi. NCBI lineage: Eukaryota > Metazoa > Chordata > Mammalia > Rodentia > Muridae > Pachyuromys > Pachyuromys duprasi. The sequence continues at coordinate 42,521,032 of CM053746.1, read as the reverse complement.
CAGTATGGAAACTACATGGCTGTTCCTGCCTCTGTCTCAGGCCTCAGTCAGTTTCTGTGGTGTTTTCTTATTTATTTATTTTTTTCTTGCAATAGGTTACAAAACTGTAGCTTCTTTTTTTCTACTCATAGTGACATACAACATTGTAATTAGATATTTAGGATAGAGATAATGAAACAACTAAAACTGATTTTTAACCTTAAAAGCATGGGTTATGGGGAAGGCAGAAACCTAAGTTTTGTCAGGTTCTGTGCAATGGTATTTCTCTCAGAGATAGGCACATATATAATGGTTGTGCCCATTTCCTAATGTGTGCCTTCTAGATACCTACCTATTGAGGTTGCTGTCTTAGTTTATGTTGGACTCTGTAATGTTCATGCAGTGATGAAGTTTGCTAACAGTGTTTTTCTTAGAATATATGCCCACGTTAAGCAGTCTTGACCACGTACGATTACAGTGCAGTATGGCAAATGTTAGTACAAAGTAACCCCAAGAGGCTGCAGAGCGTGCCGTCAGTGTCCCCAACCTGGGGGAGGTTGAAGTTCAGAGTAGGGGCATTTCTATACTGTGCTGAGACTTCAGGAACTGCAGTACTTATCAGTGTGACGAGATCAGGTGTGAGAGGAGCTCTTGTCAGAGGCGCAGCCATCCTTTTACCTCTTCCTTTCTACATTGAGTCAGCACCACGTACTGCTTAATGTGACTTGATACTGGAGCCCACTGATGTTCTGCCTTCTCACTGCTGCTGCCTGTTCTCCTCTGCCATTGTGCATGATCTTCCCACAGTTGTAGTCCTTCTCAGAATTTCTTGTTTTTTAGTTTTATTATTATATATGATATGATATGATATGATATGATATTTAGAGATAGGGTCTCTCTAAGTAGGCCCTGGCTGTTCTAGGACTCACTATGTAGACCAAGTTGGCCTGAAACTCATGGAAATCCTTCTGCTTTCTGAGTATTGGGATTAAAGATGTGCTCCACTGTGCAGATCTTACTTTTTAACATGTATCCATAAATGAGCTTTCAAAATCGCTTTTTATTTTCCAAATACACATTTCTAGTGATTTTTCTTTTTGAAAGTTTTTGTGTGCACATGGAAGCCAGAGGTTGATATGGGTATCTCTAATTTATTTTTTGAGACAGAATCTTAAGTTCTACCTGGTCAGCTAGTCTTGTTGGCCATCAGGTCGCAGAGATCCTGGGGTTACAGGCGTGTGCCACTGTGCTCAGCTTCTGTGTGGACTGTGGGGATGCAGACTCAGGTCCTTGAGCTTGCATGGCAGTCACTTTACCTTCTTAGCCTTCTCCACAGCTTGTCTTAGGAATCCTTAGTTTGTCTTTAGAATCAAGTCCAAAAGTCTCTGCCAGCCTGTTGGCCCTTCATGATCTTATCCTCCTATATCCAATCTTGTATCTCTTCCCTTTTGGTAAGTCCACTGGTCTTTAAAGGTCCAAATTCTCTACCAGTACTTCCTGATGCTGTTCGTATGTCATGGTGTATTTCTTACTAGTTTTTGACAGGCTCAGCTCCGTTCTTGGTTATCTGTGACATTTCAGCCTAGAGTTCTCCTCTCCAAGGAATAGTTTTCTAATCCCAGGATCTGCTATTTTTCTTTGTGAGTGTATGATGTGTGTGTGCAGGTGTAGGGGCCAGAGGTCAACTTAAGGTGTCTTTTCTTCGTCGCTTTGCCTTATGTCCCTAGCCCTAGGTGAAGTTATATATGTGTAGGTGTTGTGCTCTGCCTGGGTGGTAGATCATGCTTGCACAGTAACCCACTGAGCCATCTTCCCCATCCCTCTAATATTCATATTGTTTCTTTTCTTATCAGTGAAGTAGGTGGTACATGCCCTTAATCCCAGCATGTGGGAGTCAGAGACAGGAGAATCTTTGTGAGTCTGAGGCTAGCCTGGTCTCCATAGTTACCTAGTGAGGCACTGTCTGAAAAAAAAAAACACCAACATTAAAAAAGTGATAGTAGGTGTAGTGTTTGGGTGTTAGTGCTTACTGTTTTGGGGTCTCTCCCTTGCTGGATTGAAGACTCTGTAAGAGTAGAGTTAGTGCCTTTATCTATAGTGCCTGTCCATAAAGAGCCTGTAAGTCTGAGTGAACATGTATATCAGAGGGGAAGAGTGACGAGAAGGCAGAAGGGATCAGATCTTTTTAGTAATGAAGTTTGAAAATCAAGTATTGAGGGGATGTGGGGAGAGTCAGGTCCATTAATGAACAAATTGACCTTCCAGTGGAACAAACATCTGTTTTTCAAAAAATTACATTTATTCATTAATAATACTAATAGCCCCACTGAAATGTTTAATGATAATTTTTTTATTTTAAAAAAGTATGTAAACAAAAAAGATCTCAAAAGATAAAACATCAAGCTGGGCCATGTGCCTTCAATCCTAGCACGAGACAGAGGCAGGCGGATCTCTGTGAGTTCAATGCTAGCCTGGTCTACAAAGAGAGTTCCAGGACAGCCAGGGCTATTACACAGAGAAACCCTGTCTCAGAAAAATAAAAATAAAAAATAAATAGATAAAACATTCCCCCCTACTAAGAAAAACGGTCTTCTCTCTGCATTTTTTATGGCTTTTTAAAAAAATGATTTATTTATTTACTATATAGTGTTCTGCCTGCATGTATGACTGCTCACCAGAAGAGGGCACCAGATCTCATTCTAGATGGTTGTGAGCCAACATGTGGTTGCTGGGACTTGAACTCAGGATCTCTGGAAGAGCAGCCAGTGCTCTTAACCTCTGAGCTGTCTCTCTAGCCCTTTTCTGTATTGTTAAGGTGGGCTAATAGAATACAGATGGTTCTACTTCCTAATGCAATGGTCACAGGTGTTTTTTTGTTGTTTTTAATCTCATGAAGAGTTACATAATGAAAAAAAAGGAAAGAAAGAAATAATTTAATACGTTAATGGAAATAATTTAATAGCCCTTTCACATTTATGTTGGAGTCTTTTCTTGGATCCCTTCTTAAGATTTTTAAAGTGGAAAGTTTGGGGACTGTTGAGATGGCTCAGTGGTTGCTTGTTGTTGAGTGATTATTGGCTCTTCAGAGGACCTAAGTCTGATTCCCACAACCCACATCAGGTGGCTCACAACCACCTGTAACTTCAGTTCCAAGGGATCTCACACTTTCTGGTCTCCATAGACACTGGCGCTCACATGTACATACACATATAAACATAATTTAAAATAAACAAGTATTTATATACTTATTATATTTGGTTTTTTGAGACAGGATTTCTCTGTGTAATAGCCCTGGCTGTCCTAGAACTCACTTTATAAACCAGGCTGGCTTCAAGAGATCCACCTGCCTCTGCCTCCCCAGTTCTAGGATTGAAGGCATGACATCCACCGCCCAGCACAAACAAAATATTTAGAAGGCAGTTTGACAGACACATTGTGTCTACTTAACAAAACATCAGTAACTTCTCCACCAGGGCCTATCAACTTCTTAGCCATGGCTTTTGAATACTATACGGGCATTCCTTCTGTGGATTGGGCATCAGATCCAATCAGAAAATGATTGTCTTCATAACAGACTTGCCATTGTTTTGCCAGCAGGCACATTTGGTAGTGTTTCACAAAGTTCTATAGCTGAGTGAAACTGTTGGTGCACACCATTCTCTTGCACTGTGAGTGCCAGCCAATAGTATTTATGGGCTTTGTGTTCTGGAGACACATTGGTGTTTGTGTCTGTGTGAGCATGTGCAGGTACACGTGGAGCCTGGAAGAAGCTACTAGACTCCCCTGGAGCAGGTGCTGCAGCAATTGTGAGTCAATGCAAGTGTGTGCCAGGTTCAGAGCTCAAGGCCTCTGGAAGGGTAGCAAGTGTTCCTAACCTCTGGGCTAGCTCTTCTGCCTTACTGTATTTGTTTTTTAAAGGAAATATTTTGTATTATAGAAGTAATGTTATTTCATTATCTCTTAAGTCAAATAAATATGCCTAGATAGGTTATAGTGAAAGTCACTTACATTCCTACCTCCTTAGACAGCATTGTGAAGTATTTGGTAGATCGAACTTTAGACCTTATTCTAATACTTTTATAAGTTGTGTATATAAAAACACATACTTTCAGAACAATGAAATTGCTGTGTGTGTATGTGAGAGAGAAAGAGAGAGAAAAACTGTCAGTTGAACCCTGAACCTCATGTATCATATAAGATAGGCGTTGCTTTCTACCACTGTGCTATCCCCTAGTCCTGAAATACAGTATTTAACAGAATTAATCTATATACGACAACCTGCAGTTTGCTTTTTAAAATTATCAGTTGGTCAGTTTTGCTGTAATGCAACACATATGTTCCTGAAAATTACTATGTTGTACAAAGTTGTGCAATACAAAATACAAGGCTTATGAGGAAATAGAGTTGGGGCCCACTCAAGAGATTTACTCAGTGACATATTGAAAAAAGAGTTGGGACCTAATTAAAAGCAGCTGTTCAATTTTATATGTGTTAAATGCTTAATAAATATGTAAATACTATATTAAATAATGTAAGAAAGTTTGCTTGCGGGGGTGAGCTGCTGAAGGGTCTCAGTTGTTTGTGAGTTACTGGGAAGGAAGGCTTACATGAAGTCAGAAAGGCACGTGTTGCAGACAAGTGCTCAGGGGTAGCTTACAACAAGGTCAGCAGGTATGGAGTGCAGGAGGTTGGTGAGCTTGGAGTCTATGCATGTTTAATGTGCACTTGTGCAGCTTGTTCAGCTGAGGAAATTCTCCTGTGTCTTAGTCTGTGGCCTACGGTGGCCTTGAAGTCTTTTGGTTTGTTTTTCTTTGGGACAGGGTTTCTTTGCTTAGCCTTGGCTGTCCTGGAACAGGCTTTGCAAGACTATGCTGGCTTCAAACTCAAGATCCACCTGCCTCTTTCCCATGTGCTGGGATTAAAGGTGTGTGCCACTGTCCTCATGACTTGCTGCCGCCTGGCACAGCCTTGAACATTTGACCTTCCCTTTCTCCTGAGTTCCGGGTGTAGAGGCGTGTGCCGAGATGCCCCACTTACATGTTTTGCTTCTGAGCAGAATCACACATAAGCGAGTATAAAATTTGCGTTAAGGTCAAAATGTTCCTTACTTTGTCATGATGAAACAAATTCCTGTTCTCATTTCTTGTTCTTGTCGTGTTGTGTTTGTGGTGCGGAATCTAACCTAGTATCTCATGTGTTAGGCAAGCTCTCTACCTCCGAGCCATGTCCCTTCCTTGCTCCATTTTTGACATAAATACTATACAGAACTTTCACTTGGTCTCTTCTCACAGTGTTTTTTTCCCCTATCATATGTTCTTAATTTGACTATATATTTTATTACAAACATATATGATATGTATTTTGCTTCCTCTTTTGAGACAAGTTGTCTCTGTAGTCCTAGAAGTAACTTTGTATCAGGCTGACCCTTGAACTACAGAGATCTACTTTCTTCTGCTTTCCCAGTGTTGGAATTAAATGCTTGCCCTACCATACACCACCATATGTCATGCATTTAACTTAGTAACTTAAAAAATGTTTTGTGCATGTTAATTGTTTATATTGTGTTCATATTAGCTGTTCAATTTTGAATATCCGTAGCCCTATCAGGATATTCTCCTTTAACCATTTCTAGAGTTTCTGGCATAAATAGGAAGTTTGACTTAATGTGGTTATTAGTAATGATAATGATGCCCCAACCAGTTTGTTCTGAATCTGCCAGGTGTGGGCTTTGGCTCTATCCTCTTTGAATGATTTTGGAAGGGTCAGGCTGTGGGTTTTTGGTGTGAAGTCTTGAGATGTGGTTTGGGTTGAACATCCAGCTTCAGAAGGACGGCCTGCACAAGTGGCAGCCCATTGAGATTCCTGCTAAGAACCCCCCCTCCCCCTGCCACATAAGCTGTTTGGTCAGTGTTGAGAGAGTTCTGGGCATTCCTTTGAATGTTTCAGACTATAGGAGTACTCATTATCTGACAATGGATTGTTGCTGTCAGTGTGTTAACCAAGGATATTAAATTACAGCATCAGAAATAATCTTCACACTTAAAGGCAAAAGTCTGTGATGGAACTGCTAAGGATTGAAAAAAACAAACAAACCTTTTTTAGATTTATTTATTGAAGTAAAACTTTTTATGTGTATAAATGTTTTGCCTGCATGTTTGTATGTGTACCACATGCATTCCTGGTGCTTGAAGAATTCAGAAGAGGGTTTCAGATTGTCTGTGACTGGAGTTATAGACAGGTGTGACCTACCTTGTGGGTGCTGGGAATTGAACCCAGGTCCTCTACAAGGGGAACAAGCGCTTTTAAGCACTGAGCTGATTCTACAGCCCCAGTTTTTGAAGCATGTGATTCCTCTGTTTGTAACATCCTTTATAGACTGTAGTACCTGTCCTGTGCCAGGTAAGGAGGGAAGAAGATGAGGTAATGATAGGGTTTGTTTCTGAAATTTTTGTAGCCTGTGCTCCAGAACCATCTGCCCTGTCTGCCATTTTCAGCTTTTTCTCACATTTGACTCTTAAGCCCGTCTTTACACAAACAGATGTCATTGAACATTAGCTAAGCTCCTGTCGGCCTCTGCCCACCCTTTAGTGTTCAGTCTGGACTGGGCCATAGCAGCTTCTCACATCTGTGTTCTGGTCCTATTTGAAACTTTTATTATCTGATTTCACCTCATATGTGTTCCCCTCTTTTTGCTTTTCTTGTTACATCATTATTTAGTCCATTTCTTTGTATAAAGTGTTTTTTCTTTTTAATTTGTTATGTTCTGGAAAATGTATTGCAGTTGCACTGAGTTTTGGAGTAGGTGGTTTCTGTGTTCATTTCTGTGTTCATTGAAGTTTACCTGTGTGTCCCACTGTGCCAACTTTGTACTAGGACTGTAAGGAGAAATACAACATTATTATTTTTAATTTATTGTACATGCATGTGTGTGAACATGATGCAAGGAGGGGGACACATGTTAGTGTACTTGTGTGGACCTGAGGACAACCTTGTGGAGTTTGTTCTGTCTTCCACCTTTATGTTGGTTACAGGATTGTCTTTAATGGTTGCGCCACCTGGCTAGCCCCAATGCTGTTTTTGTTGGTGGTGGTTTTGAGACACTGTCTCGCTATGTAGCTCGAAGTGGCCTCAAACTCATGGGAGATCCACCTATGTCTGCCTCCCCGATGCTAGAATCAAAGGTGTATGATACTGTGTCCAGCTCAGTGCTGTTATGTTTTCAGACTGCTTTGTGTCTAGGATGTGAATCAGCAAACTTCTCCCATGAAAGGCCAGATTAGTGTTGTAGGCTTCGTAGAGCTCATGTTTCTTGTTGTTACTATGCTACTGCGGTGTTAAATGATCATGACAGTGTTCCAGGAAACTTAAAATGATCATGGCTAAGACAGGTGGTGCTGGCCAGGTTGACTTGGCTTCAGGTGTAGTTTGCCAGCTTCTGCTCTGATGGAGCATAAAGTCTTCCAGGGCTCAGTGTCTAGATGTTTTGTTTTTTAGACAGTAGAATGCCAGCCAGGCTGGCCTCAAACTTGCTATGTAGGCTATAATAGCCTTGACCTCCTGATTCTCCTGCTTTCATCTCCCTAGTGCTGAGATTAAAGGTGTGTGCTTCCACGCCTGGCTTTCAGGTCATCCTTGCTACTTGAATAAATGTGGTCTGTATTTTCTTCATAGATGGGTCACAACCTTCTTGTGATTAGGGACACTAGACACCATTATGCCTGGGGCCATTTTAAACAGAACAGTAACCAACCAAAAGCACAGAAATGTGGACCCTGAGGGGCTAATTAGAAACAAAGGGCACTTATTAAAAATACATCCTGAGGAGGCTGAAGAGAAGGCTCAGTGGTTAAGAGCACTGACTGCTCTTCCAGAGGACCTGGGTTCAATTCCCAGCACCCACATGGCAGCTCACTACTGTCTGTAACTCCAGTTTCAAGGGATCTGCCATCTTCACATAGACACACATACAGGCAAAGCACCAGTGCACATTAAATAAGTCTTACAAACAACAAACCCTGAAACTTGAGGTCAAAGAATTGTCTTATTTGACCTGGCTGGGAACATGTATAGAGTGTATATATGTCTGGGCATGACCACAAAAACACATCAAGTTTTGCTGGTGTTGTTAGAAATAAATTTTGGTGATTAAGTCAATGTTTGAGTACTCTGAGAAAGGTGGGCCCATGCCCCAGACCTGGCAGACGTGGCTTTGGGTGTGGGAAGGGGAAGTCGATTCAGAAGGATTCTTGGAGAGTTTAACCAGACAGAGTCAAAAAGAATATTCCAGGAACAAAAAATAAAGGTGTGACATGGCAGAGGGTTTGCATGTTTACCTGCCTATGGTCATTTGAGGGACTGTGTGAAATTGTGGTAATGCTGGGGCTGAGACTGATCCTTTCCGTGGAGCCCTTGTTCTCAATTGGTGCTGCGGTATTGTGGGAGGAAGTCAGTGGGCTGATGTGTTAGTTTTTGTCACTGAAAAATACATGAGAGAACTTCAAGGGAGGAAAGATTTTTTGGTCACGGTTTTAGAGGTTTCACCTTATAGTTGGCTGGAATCATTGCTTTGGACCAGAGTGAGGCCAGAGTAGGCAGCAGAAGCTGCCCTCATTTCACAGTGGCCAGGATACAGAGAGAAGGATGCCTGTGTTAGCTGGCTTCCCCTTCTTCCCTGTTTTGTCTTATGGTGCTGTCCACTCTCAGAGCGTTTCCCCTCTTTAGCTAATCCTCTGTGGAAATACTCATTTGTATCTGTACATGCCCATGTGTGCCACACAGAGACATGTGCTTTAGTAATATAAACACCTTGGCATCTCTCAATCTAGTCAAATTGAGAGGATCAACCATGATAGCTGATCTCCCCTAACGCTTCTGGATTCTGGAAATGATGTTTTTCAAATTTCTTGTTTACTTGTCATGTCTGCATTGTTGATTCCATGAAATTCGAATGTCATTCATTAAATTTTATGGGTTGGATGTTGTATGAATCTTTTTTCATCACAGTGTGATGATTGATGAAAGTGTAAGGATCACACTTACACCAAGCTTTCTGGTTTGGTTTGAGGTCTATAGCTCTGACAGGCCTAGAACTACTTATGTAAACCAGGCTGGCCTCAGAATCACAGAGATCAGGTCTGTCTTTGCCTCTGTAATGCTGGGATTAAAGCCATACACGTCATAGCTAGCCTGACAAAAGCTTTCTGCTGCTGCTCCTCCTTTTTTCTTTTTAGTTTTTTATGACAGGGTTTTTCTGCGTTGGCTGTCCTGGACTTACTCTGTAGACCAGGCTGGCCTTGAACTCACAGAGATCCTCCTGCCTCTGCCTCCCGAGTGCTGGCATTGTAGATGCACTCCACTGCAAGGAGCCCTACAAAAGCTTTTTGAACTTAAATGTACTTGTATCTTTTTCTGCCAGTTGTTGAAGAAAGTTGCCAATGGCTTAGAATTACTAGGGCAAAACTTTGTTGTTGTTGTTGTTATTTTAAAATACTTTAGGATTTAATGAGCCAGGACTGTGGCTCACATCTATAATCCTAGCACTCTGGAGGCTGAGGCAAGAGCATTACTAGAGTGTTAAGGCCAGCTGGGCTACAGAGTGAGACCTTGTTTTAAAAAATCAAAACAACAAAACCTCAAAACAAAGCCAGTAAATGAATATTGCAGATCATGTATTTTTACCACCCAGAGAGAACCACGATTTTTCTTCTACTTAATTGTATGTTTTTTTGAACCAGGATTTCTCTGTATATTCCTGGCTGTCCTGCAACTCCCTCTGTAGATCAGGCTGGCCTTGAACACACAGTTTCTGCCTGCCTCTGCCTTCCCAGTGCTGGGATTAAAGACGTGCACCACCACTATTTTTAAAGAGTTATTTTCTTTTTAATTATGTATGCATCTGTGTTGTAGGTATGTGTACATGAGTATATGTGCCTGTGGAGGTCAAAAGTGGATCCCCAGGAGCTGGAGTTATAGGCAGTTGTTAGCTGCCTAACATGGGTACTAGGAATTGAACTCAGGTTCTCTGGAAGAGCAAGCAAACTCTCTTAACTTCTGAGCCAAATCTTTAGTTCCCATGCCTAATTTTTCAACAGTCTATTGGAAAAAAAAATGGTATTGTGAGTTCCTTAGATTGGTAGTTATTGTTGTTTTCCTATTTTATCAAGCATAAGTATAAAATGCCACAGTTAAAGTTCTAGGGGAAGGCCATCCCTCCTTCCATAAAAGAGAAACTTTGCTAGCCACAGAAGGAAAGCATGAGCCTTGGCAAGGTCAGGCATCCAGTAGGTCAGTTTTCATAGAAGATTATGTGCTGTGGTACACAGCTGTAATCCAGATGTTTAGGAGGATTCTTAGTGTTAGGCAAGCTGGAATACATAGTGTGACACGCCATCTCAAAGTAAAATGAAAAATGCTTGCTTTGCATATTGATACAAAACGGTTGAATTTTATCTGTCCATCTCATGAGGAAGCATCTTGAACTAGACATAACTAGTATGACATGGATTAATTTGAGGCCCCTTCTGCATAGAACGTATGTGACTTGGTTTGAAATCTTAGTTCTAAGTGAAGAATAGGCCTCTTTAGAATCCTACAAGAGCTCTGACCTGCATGTGTTTGGGGATATTTGGGTTGTTTGTTTTTTTGTTGGTTGGTTTGTTGGTTTTTTGAGACAGGGTTCCTCTGTGTAGCCTTGGCTGTCCTGGACTCTTTGTAGACCAGGCTGGCCCTGAACTCACAGAGATCCACCTGCCTCTGTCTCCTGAGTGCTGAAATTAAAGGCTTGGACCACCATGCCCTGCTATGTGTTTGATTTTGATGCTTGCCACCTCTTAGTCCAAACCAATCGACAGGCCAGATGCCTGCTAATCATGCACTCCACTGCTAAGCTGATCCGGCTGCCTCAACCTCTTAAAATATCTTAATCAAAACATGGCTTCTGTAGCACATATAATACAATCAGAGTAATGCAAAGATTAGCATGACTCCTGTGTAAATATACCAACTTCATGAAGTGTTGTATATCTTTAATATAGTGGTTTTTAAGACTTTCAGAATTTCATGCATGTATATAACATATTTTGATATATTTTGATTATATTTTCCCTCTACTTTTCCTCTTCAAGTCCTGTCAGGGTTCTCTCTCCACATCTCCCTCTCAACTTCATGTCTTTTTTTTTTTAAATTCTGTTGAGTCCAATTAGTACTGCCCAATATGTGCCTAGCTGTGAGGCTATCCACTGGCGCATGGACAACTAGCCACAGTCCTATATTTATTAAAATAAACAAGTAGATAATATAATATATAAACATATAATTATTAATCACCCACCTCCCTTATTATCACTAACCTTGAGATATTTCGTTAATTCCTTTCAAGCCTAATATCTCTCCCAAGAGCAGTGTATGTTGGTAACTTTGATTAATTTTCTTAATGTCTGGCATGACAGAATCAGTGTAATACAGAAGTTACTTAATAGTCTGGACTTTGAAAAATCTCTGATTTTAAGCCCCAATTTTATTAGCTGTTAGCTCCGAGGTCTGGGACCCAGTCCATGACTGGCTGAACTGCCTCCTCATCTGCAAGATTGTAGAAATGATAATGTTGGCTCCCAAGGCTTCAGAATCATAGTTTTTGTCTGAAAATTTGTATGTGGATCTGGTCTAGATATTTGTGTTTTTAAAAAAGAGCTAGGTAGGCAGCCATAGTACAGAGTTCTTACATGTTCAGTCTGAATTTTCTTGAGAGTTTAAAAAAAAATTTAAAGATTACACAGATAACATTTCCTTTAGACCTATCATTTGTCTCACTTTTCATTTGTCCCTTGTGCGATTTGTATGCTATGGTGCTGCTGCTGCTGCCGCCGCCACACAGCGCCACAGAAAGCTGCTGTGTGGGTAGCGCAGTGCCTCCGTCCTCCTCTTCCTCCTCCTCCAGACACACACACAGGGCCACCACTGGTCAGAGCCTTGTTTTTGAAGCCTGTTCTGCAGACAGGATCACTTGGCACATTTTAGAGTGTGTTCTAGTTGTTTGGCATAAGTCACGATGCATGAAGCCGTTTCAGAGCTCCTGCCAGTATAACGGGGCAGAAGGGTGTTTGCCCACTTTTATTCTGGACAACACAGAGTGTTAGAGAAGAATTGTGTCTGTGTTTGCTGGTAGGCAAATGTTCCATTCCTGATAACCCAGTTGTTTTGTTGCCCTGTAATTATGTGATCATGGCAGAGAAAAATTAAATTTTTGGTTTCATGGATGTAAGCATTTCATATTTGTTTTGGGTTTGTTTTTTTAAGACAAGGTCTCACTGTGTAGCCTTGGCTGGCCTAGAACTCTTTTCTGTAGACCAGGCTGGCCTCTAATTCATAGAAATCTTCTGAAGTAAAGGCATGTACCACCATGCCATCCTTTATATTTGTAAATTAGGTATCGGGTTTTTTTTTTTTTTCAGAGTTGCTGTGAGTTGTTTTCATGTCAGTAGCTAGTTCACTTTTCTAGTTTGTAGTGTGAGCTTCATGTTCTACTCCTTTACCCTGGAGGCAAGTTTAAAGTATGCTTCTGTGAATGGAGATTATGTAGTAAGCATATGAGAGTTCATGGCAGCATCCTACAGGGCAAGGCTCCAGGTTGGCTGTGCTTTCCACAGGCTGTAGGAACAGCTTAGCTAGACTGCTGTCAAAGTCAGAACCAGGACTTGGGGTCTTCAGAGAATATAAAATGCTCTATGAGGGAGGAGCGGCTCCCATAAGGCCTAGGGCAGCTTCCTATACCGTGCTGGACTGTGGGGCTGAGGTCTTTGTCTCTGTGGTTGACTGCACTGAAGTTTCTCAGAGCACACTGGCCCTACCTTCAGACCCGTGGCACCCTGTATGACCTCAGTCACCAAACCACTTCAGGGCTTATTTTTATCCTGGCTGTTCGTTTTAAGATAGGAGGTTGGTTTCTTTCCTCTAAAGTTCTGTGGGGGAAGAAACAGTGCCAGGGTGCAGTAGAGGCTGGTTAAGCACCAAAACCACACTCTTCTTGTTTCTGGGTTTGAGATGTGACATAAGCTGTGCTGCAAGCACCAGCTTCCATGCTGTGAAGAAGCTTTAGTTCTTTTTGTTTTGTTTTGTTTTGTTTTGTTTTGTTTTTTTTAGACAAGTAAAATGGCATAAGAAGAAAAGGTGCCCCTTTCTAGTTTTAGCCAGATCAGATGCTAAGAAAGGGCATTTTTTAAAAATCCAGAATTTCCCAACTTTAGCTTTTTCATCTTCTCAAAGGGTGATGGTGGGAACTCTCACAACTTACTAGGTCTCAGGAAGCCAGATTACCAACATATCCTGTTCGCGTGCATGTGTGTATTCTGTTACCCACAGGCCACTTTCCACCCCACATGACCTTCAGTTACCATCCGGAAAGTCGGACCCAGATACCAGTCAGAATTTCCAAGCTTTGGTTTAGTTTAGACATTTTAGAAATGGCAATGGCAATCTTTTGAGTGGCACGCACAGCAAGTTTGGAGTAATACATTTTAAAGGAGGAGAGGAGATGTGTACTTTTGCTGTGATGTGTTTGAAAGTGAACGTTCAGAAGAAAACATGAAGCAGCTAAACTGCACAGACGAAGAGAAAGGGTGATCAGAGAACCATCTGGTTAGAAATCAAACACATTCTTCAATTCTTGGGTCTTAGATTGTGTGTATGTGCATTCAACCATGTGCCCCTATGGAGGTCAGAGAATACCCTGTGGGAGTTGGTTCTTTTCAGTATGTGAGTCCCAGGGATTGAACTCAGGTGGTCGGCTTTGGGGCAAACCCCTGTGCCTGCTAAACTAGCTTACCAGCCCCAATTCTTAGGTATTGAAACCTTTGTTCTTTTAAAAACATTCTTAAAGATATGTTTTATTTGTAGTTGTGTATATGGGTATGTGCATGTGAGTCCAGATGCTGGCAGAGGCCAGAGGTGTTGATGGCCCTGGAACTGTAGGCAGTTATTAGCTGCCAAATATGAGTGCCGGGAACCAAACTTGGATTTTCTGCAAGAGGAATATATGGTCTTAACGGCTGAGTGATTTTTCTTGCCCCATTAAATTTTTTTAAATTAGTTTTTATTTTATGTGTATGGGCATTTTGTCTGAATGGCCAGAATATAGGGTATCAGGTCCTCTGGAACTGAGAGTTATGCACTGTTGTGAGCTACCAAGTGGTTAGTAGGAACTAAACCCAGGTCATCAATAGCCAGTGGTCTTAAGAGTGCAACCAGTTATTATATATATATTATTGGTTGGGCATGGTCTCACATGCCTTTAATTCCAGCAATTGGGAGGTCTAGTCTGTATAGCAAGTTCCAGGCCATCCAGGGATACATGAGACCCTGTCTCCAAAAACAAACACATTATTATATATATTATTGAAGTTGTTCGTAGCATACTATGACATACTTCAAAACAATAAAGATGAGTCAAATAAAGATCATTTTTGAACTCAGATTTGCCACATCTTCATTATTAATTTGTATTTTTGAGTGGTGCGTGTGTGTTTGCGCATACATGCTCTTCTTGATGCCCAAAAAAGGGTGTAAGGTGTCTTACTAGTTTCCACCTTATTCTTTTAGGGTTTCTCCTTGACTGAAGCTCATATTTGATTGGCTAGGCTGGCAGCCAGCAAGCCCTAGTGATCCTCTCTTTTATTTCCCTGGATCACTTGGGTCATAGGCATTTGTAGGTTCATGTCCAGTGTGCTATTTGGGTGCTAGAGCCTGAACTCTGGTCCTTGTGCTTTAATGGAAGCACTTTTACCCACTGAGCTGTCTCTTAGCTTATTGGTTGATTTTCCAGATGAAGTTGTTTACGTTGTCCAGGCTAGCTTTAAATCCTAGACTTAGATGTTGTTCCATTCTTTCCTCACTGTCCTAGAAGCTGGGAGGGATGAAGGTGTGTGTGTGTGTGTGTGTGTGTGTGTGTGTGTGTGTGTGTATGTATATGTATATACATATATATATATAATCACTGCTAATGAAGGTTTTAACACCTTTGTGACCACACAGTTCATTCTGCACGCTTGCCACTGCAAAATCCATAGCATTCCTGTGGGCACCGTATATTCTCACACTCTCTGGGAGGAAGAGCACTGTTCTGCTTGAGAGCCACGAATTTTGGGTGTTGTTGTCATTGAAAGAAAAACCAACAACAAAAAGATGCCTTGCTAGATTCTTCCATCATTTCCTGTTGAGAAATGTGCTTTGATCTTTATAGAAGTCAACAATAGGGAGGGAGAATTTAAGTATCTGGTAGAACAGCCCAGTAGGAGCATGCCCAGTAGGTAGAATAGTAGATTAAGTTTTAAGGAAACCATTTATTGAGTGTATTGTCTACTTGCCCATTTTAAGAGTTGGCGAGATTGATTTATAATTTATGAAAAGTTTGTTTTGATGTTACTCATACTTTAAAAAAGCTTGTTTCTCTCTGTGAGAGGTTGCTGTCTTTGGCCTCAGTGTCCAGATGATGTTGAAGATTGTGGGAATCTGTATGGTATACTTGAGAGAGTTGTTCAAAGCCAATATAAAGATATAGTTTTGGCATCTCATGAATAACCTGATACCCTGACTTAAGCCAGAACTCTGGCAGTAGAGAATTTCCAGCATGGGAGAATTGACTACGTAAAGTTCTCCTCTGGCTGCTTTCCAAGTCAGACAAGGGAGCAATCAGCTGCTGAGTTGTAGCCAGCTGGCATGTATGTGAGGGTGTACTATAAATTGTCCCTTAGGATCTAGCTTCTAGTTTGAGCAGAGCCTTCCAATAAGAGTGAGTCTTGTACACTGGACCTGTTGAGTCTGCAGCTGTGATGTAGGAAGGACTGTATGGTAACACTGTCTGTTGTGTGGGGTAAGAGACCGCACCAACCTTTATGCTTCCCAGTGTTGCCTTTCTCATGGTTTCCTGTATTAGTTTTGTTTCTGACCTTTCTCTTGGGGAGATATATCCATTGTTCTCTTGTTCTGCATTCCTTCCCTGCTCTTAAATGTAGACAGAACTTCATTTGTCTACTCTGTCTTCACCATTTTGGATATGATGTTTCAGCTAAGATGAAGAATATGAAATAGTTGTTTTTTTGGCTTATATTCTTTCTCCAGTCTGTAGACTGTTTTTGGCTCCTGAGGGATACTCTTGGGTTTTTCCCACCTTGGAAGCTTTTTATTCTACTCATAAATATTTAGTATTGAAGTTACTGCTCACTTTTATCCTCCTGAGAATTAGTGTATAGACTCTAGATCAGAAGGAATTAAAAAGATCCAGATCTGAGGTATCCACAACACTTCTTTTTTAAGTGTCTCCATGATTTTTAAATTGTTTTTTTTTTTTTGGTCTGTGTACCTAAATGTATTAAGTGTCTAATATAAGGACCATTAGACATGTATTCTGTCATTTATGCCTAGACCTGCCATAGAGCTATGTAACTAATAAGTAGTATTACTTATTCATTTGTACTCACTACTCACTCATCCTGCATTAAAGCAGATAATAATTTTTGTATTACATGGTGCCACCTGTGGAAATCATGGGAGAAATTTCATGCTCTTGTTACTATAAAGTTAGTTAAGTGCATTTATGAACTTGTTATTTAGAGTACTTTTTTAGTTGTGGAGAATTTATAGCACGACTAAGCTGGTTATGTCCTCTAATAAGCGTAGAAGACTTGCTGGAATATGTTTGGGGTTGTGGCCATTTCTTCCTCCCACTCCAGCTTCTCTTCCTTTCTAAATCTATTCTGTCTTCTGGCACACCTTTCTGTGTTGCCTTAAATAACTGCCTTCATAATTCTATGTAGACATTTTTCTTCTTTTTTTTCTTTTGACCTATTTATCCATTTATAAAAACTATTTTAAGGTTAGTTAATATTTTCTGAGAGAATCAATTTTCTTTTCCCATTCAGGTAATTTTCATACATATTAAGCTAGTCCTTTTTGTCTTCTGTGGTTCTAGGCATTGCATGTAGGGAAGTGGATGATGTTGGTCCTTCCCTCAGATGTATATATAGTCAGAAATGGATCTGTAAGTACTTAAAGTGAAGTATTGCAAATATAATCATATAAATAGGTGCACTGCTATATAAATAGGTACAATGCTATAGAGGAGAGAAAGAGATTAAGGGTAATCAGACAAAAATAGCAGATAGCCTGTATCCTTTTTTTGAAAAGTAGAAGAGGTTTTTTTAGGTAGATATGAGGGCTGTTGATGTGGGCTCAGCAGTTAAGAGCCACTGCTCCTGCAGAGAACCCCAGTTCAGTTTCTAGAACATACCATAACCACCAACCCCAGCTCAAGAGGCATTTGATACCTCTGGCTTCTGAGGGCACTGCACTCATGCACATATTCACACACACACACACACACACACACATACTTTTTATAAAAGCAGATGTAGATAGCAAGGAACAATGTAGATAAAAATTTGGTATAGTTAAAAACTGCATGGAAGCCTAGCATGGTGTTATAAGACTGTGATGCTAGCTCTTTACTAGGCTGAGGCAGAAGGGTTCCAGTCTTATGGTCAGACAATTATATAATAAGACCCTCATCTTAAAAACAACAAAAATGAGGCATGGGGTGGGGCACACACTTTTAATTGCAGAAGACAGAAGTAGACAGACCTCTGAGTTTAAGGCCAGCCTGGTATACATTGTGAGACCCTATCTCAAAAACAAACAGAAAAGTTGACCATGTAGTCAAGTAGTTCAGTTATCACTAAACTTGTCTAGCATGCATGAGGCTCTGACTCTATGCTCCAATATACCTACCCCCACAAAGCAAGCAAGCAAGCAAACAAACATGATAAAGGAAGAACGGAAAGCCTATTGGGGTGGTTGCCTTTTCATTTCCATCCAAGAGTCTGTCATTGGGACATCTTGGATCACGGTAGAGATGTTTACATTGATGAAGTCTAACCACTTGTTTGGAACTCAGTATTCATCTCAAGGTAGATTAATTTGTCCCAGTCTTAGAAATGAATCCTTTAAATACTTCTCTGTTTTATTTTGTGCATTAGCTAAGGTTGACTCACCCTACAGTTATGCCTTCCATCATTCTGGGGAACTTTCTGAGTCAAACCCAACTTGGCTTAGGAATATGCTTTGTGTTACAATCATTGACAGTAAGTCCTCTTCTAGCCTTTTACATGCATAGTAGGACTGCATCTACTGAAGTATAAGAAAAGTATAAAAAAGCAGTTGCTAGAAGACGCATTTTTCTTCAGTGTTTCTTTCTGGCTTAAGCTGCTAATGAAATTTGGAGCTGACATGTGCCACAAATCTCTGAGATGCTAGGTCTTAATTTGTAGAGCAAACTATGTTGAAACAGTTGACATTCTCTTTGAGGAATTTCTTTGGCAGGTTTTCCTTTAGACTTTTGGGCAGATCTGCAAAAAGCATGGCTTTTAAAGGCCTTGTGAGTGACATATGTCAGAAGACTGAAGAGGCATGATAAATACCCTTGGTGTCCTAAGATATTCTTGAGGCCAGTGCACAGAGGAGTCCAGTCTTCTAGAATGCATTTCTAAGTTCCTTTGTTTTTCACAAGCAAAAAATGTTTTATGTTTTTTCTGGATTCATGTCTAAAATAGGGAAAGATTTGCTATTTAACACTAGAACAGGGTTTTTGTTGTTTTAAGATAAATTTATTTTTAGTTTGTGTATGCAAGTTTTACCTGCATGTATGTATGTATACCATGGTTGTGCAGGAGCCTGTGGAGGCCAGAAGAGGGCATTAGACCCCCTGGAACTGGAGTTAGGGATATCTGTGAGCTGCCATGTGGGGTGCTGGGAACCGAGCCCAGGTCCTCTGTCGGGGCAGCCAGCGTTATCAGGTGACAGACCATCCATCCAGCCCCCCCAGCGCTGCTTTTTGCTCCAAACTTTTAGCACAATCACCTTCATCCTTACTGTTTCAGAATTGGAAGTCGTGGTGGGGGTGAGAACATATGGGGGTATTAGAATAAAAACTTTTAGTTTTTAAAAATTATTTTACTTATGTTTATGTGCTACCCATGTGAATTTATGTGTACTACCACCTGTATGCCGGTGCCGCTGGAGGCCAGAGGGATGTTGAACACCCTGGATCTGGAATTACAGGCACTTGTGAGCTGCCTGATGTTGATATTGGGAACTAAATCCAGGCACTCTGTAAGAACAGCAAGCACTCTTAACCAACGATCCAGCTCTCCAGTCTTTTTATATACAGACTTTTTGTAGGACAGTAAATAAAAGACTATGAATTTAAAAAGATTGTAGTATTTAGCAGAGAAACGTTATATTTATGACTGCTCTACAGGTTGGTAAATTGTCATAACATCTTGTGGTTTTATACTAATATCACTTTCACTCTTTCCTTTTAGCTTTGAATGTAAATATTTTCTATATTTTTAATAGTTAGTGAGTAGGCATTGCAAATCAAGCAAGAAATAGCTAATGTTTATGTTTTCTGATAAGCATGTTAAGGTTGATTGTTGAGAGATAAGAATGGTGGAAGACAAAAAGATGGTTCAGTGGATAAAAGGGCTAGCCACAGGCTTAGCAGCCCAAATTTAGTCTCCCTGAACCTGTGTAAAAAGTTGGGTACAGTGGTACTCACCTATAATCCCAGCACTGCTATAACAAGATAGATGGTCACGACAGGAGAACAGTCTGGAAACCTGTCAGCCAGATAGCCTGGAGTAAGCAGTACAGCAGCAGAAATAAGAAGTCCACTACTTCAGCTAGTGGACAGCAAGAACTAGCCAACTCGCCAGCAGCCAGCCAGCCAACCAACCAACCAACCAACCAACCAACCAACCAACCAACCAACTAACTAATGGAAAACTTAGAAGAGACAAAATTAAACCAACGATCAGGGTAGAGTGCTTGCATAAGTAGGCATAAAGCTTCCATGTCCGTTGAGAGGGAAACAGACAGACAGATGTACACACAAGGTGGAGGGAGAGAGATTGATTGAAAAGTGGTCTACTGAATTGATAGTTTTGGTCTGGGAAGCAACACAAAAAAAGTTACTACTCAACCGTATAAACCAACCCACTAAACAGCCCTTGCTGAAAGCAAGCCTGGCTTCTAGTGACAGTGAAACTGGATCTCACACTAACAGTGCTGTGGGTTTTTTGTTGTTGTTGTTGTTTGTTTGTTTTTTATCTTACTCCTGAGCTATGGCTGTGGGCTGGGGGAGTAGGGTGATGACATGGCCTGCCTGCTCCTCGATGTACTGACTTCAAGTCAGGTGGGGTCTGAGCTCTGCCTTGCCGTGTTTGCAGCCTTGGCTTTAATAGCAGGCAGGACCGTGCCCCTTGATTATCCTGTGTGGTCCATTTTGATTCTAAGTTTTCTCTTTCTGCTGTTAGCGCCCGAGAGGTAGAGTTGCCTCTGTTGATAAAGAGCAGATACAGAAGTTCACATCCAAACCTGAATAGCCATTTTTAACTTTTCCTAGAGTTGATGCGCCAGAATCCTTCCCTTATTTGGTGCCTTGCTTGAATCTGAAGCTCGCGTGATATTGCCAGCGCTCGCTGTATGCTGCTTACTTGCTTTCTGGTGCCCACGGCAGAGTAGTGAATAAAAGCATCTTTGTAACCACATTTTACATAGACTGAAGCTTCGTTCTCCCTTTCCTGAGAGGTTTGGGGGTTCTCTTGTGTTATGGTAGGTGGGTAGACTTGGCTTGTAGATACTTGCATTTGAGTTGTGTATGACTGTCCCTTGATAATAACATGTGCATATACTTTGACTCTTGAATAACTTTTTCCTTATTAGTCATCAGACTTTGACTTTTCCCTGGAAAAATGTTGGGTTTAAAAAACTCATTTTATTGTTGCTGTTTTATTCCTGTCTTCCCCTCCCTCTTTCTCCTTCTCCTCCCTTTTTTGGGGGTAGGCTGGGGGAGGCAGGCTCTTAGGTACCCCAGACTGACTTTAACTTCTTGATGCTCCTGCCTCTACCTCTCAGGATGTGCACCTCCATACCTGGATGACATTTCCTTAGCATGCACTTGAGTTCTTCCACCAATATGTATGATACTATCTGTAAACGCCTGTTTCCCTTAATCTGCAAAACTTCTCAGTTGCTCTGGTGGGCACAGTGAATGACATCTGGGACTATTAGGGGTTGTAGTTGAGGTTCCTACTGTATTACAGGGTTTTTTTTTACATTATCATCTGTGGTGTCCTTTGGTTCTACTGAAGGTGAAGAGTCCAATTTTGGAGCAGACTGTATTTTCTTCTGGCAATTACCTAACTTTTCTGTACTTAATTTCTTCATCTGTAACATGAAAAGTAGTACTTCGTGCACAGGACAATTGAAGGTTAAATGAACAGTGCATGTAAAGAGCCTAGAATATTGCCTTATGCAGAAGATTCTATAGAACTTGTGGTTGAATATGACATACTTGCTTTGTTTGGCTAGGAAAACTTGAGCCACTAATAGTTAAGTTGTATCTGAGTATCTTTTGATATTTTTAACTCCTAAGTATAAAACCAGCTCTGTTAGTTCAGTGTGTCCTGAGGTTGGGGCCTGTGCCCAAGCATATAATAGGCAAAGTCCAATAATTAAAAATCAGGTGTTAGGACATGCCGCTTTCTGTATGGGTGACAGAGCTGGGCAGAATACTGGAGCACTAAGTGGAGAGGCCCTTCAGTCCTTTGTTTCCACTGAGCTATGTCTGAGCTGCATATTTCATTGCTCTTGCCATATGGCAACCCAGAAATGATAGAAAGATACTAATGTTTGGAGTTAGCTCTTCTCATCCATCTCCATTTACTCACATACTACCTGAGAACTGCTTTATCCTGGTTATAAAAGTGAATTGTTTGCTAAAGGAGCAATTCACAGTCTGGAGCAGTGGTCCCCACCTCCCTAATGCCGCAACCCTTTCATACTGTTACTCGTGTGGGGACCCCATCCACATTATTTTTGTTACCACTTGATAACTTTGCTACTATTACAGACTGTAATGGCAATATCTGTGTTTTCCAGTGGTCTCAGGCGACCCCTGTGAAAGGGTTGTTCATTCCCCTGAGGCTGTGACCTCAGGTGGTTGAGAACCACTGTCTAGAGTCATGATGGTCAATAAATAGAATGTCTTATTTTAATAGTGACAAAGAAAGAAAAGGCACTTCCCCAGTCACACTAGTTCTCTGTAAAGTGCTGAATACCCCCGTGTAGTAGGAATATACATGTTGGGGGTTGTGTGTGCCGAGGCGCACTGTGGAGGGCAGAAGACACCTTTCCGGAGTCTGTGTGCTCCTTCCTCCTCTACATAGGTTCTGGGGATGAACGTTGCCAGGCTTTACTCAAGTGTCTTTATTTACTGAGCCTTCTCCAAGGTGTGTGTATGGGGGGGGGGGGGGGCTCTGAGGTTAATTGTGGTCATTTTCTAGCTCAGTCACCTGACTGGAGCACAGCAGATAAAACTGTTAGTAAAATCTTGACAGAACTCTTTTCTTTTTGATTATCTTTGTCTGTATTCTGTCTAATTACCCATTAAAGAGATGACTTAAGTCCTCAGAGATGGTTACAGACAGTAGTAAGTGTGTGCTTTCTCTGAGGTATTAATGTTAGCAGTGTACTGTTTATTGTTGACGTCTTGTGTGTGTGCTCAGCTGTGTGTACTATGTAGACAACATATTTAATCTGTTAAATCTATAATAGTTTTTCAGCAGCCACGTATCACATGTGTTTTTTTAGTGATTTATTTAATTTTATTTTATATGCATCAGCATGAAGGTGCCAGATCCCTTGGAAATGGAGGCAGTTGTGAGCTGCCATGTGGAATTGAACCCAGGTCCTTTGGAAGGGTAGATAGTGTTCTTAACCACTGAGCCGTCTCTCCAGCCCCATGACATGCTAGGGCACTGAGGACACTGAGAAGGGAAGCCGGGTGTGTGGTGCAGCCCTTAATCCAGCACTCGGGAGGCAGAGACAGGCAGAGCTCTGAGCTCACGGCCGGAAGTCTAGAGTGAGTTCTGGAACCACAGTAACTACACAGAGAAACCCTCTCTTGGAAACAACAACAACACAAGACATTGGAAAGGGCCTGGAGAGATGGTTACAAGTACTGGCTGCTCTTCCAGAGGACCTGGCCTCAGTTCCCAGCTTACAGCAATCTGTACATAACTTTAGTTACAAGGTATCTGATGCCCTTTTCTGGTATCCTTGGGCATTAGCCATGTATATAATGTACATACATACACACAAGCAAAATACTGATGCATATGAAATAAATAGAGAAAAAACATTGAAAGGAAATAAAGATGATTACTAATTTATATCTTAAAAATGAATTCATTTTTGTATTTAGTCTGTCTTTTTGAAGACATCTCCATGGCTCTGGGCTTCTGCTGGAGTTACATGGAATTAAAATCACTGAACTTAAGAATAGGGACACAGTTGTTTTTGTATGGAGTGACCATACAGAGTCCTTCCTGTCTACTGACTTTCTACTGAGTGAATGCATCACAGCCTGGCCTCCTGCCTTTAACCCTCATGTAATCCTCAAGAAATTTTCTAATAACCAGGCGACTTTTAGAAAAAAAATACAGCTTTGGTCATGTCACTTACCTGTTCAAGACCCTTCATGGGCCTTAACATCAAACTGTTTGTCAAGGGAGTCTTCAGCTTGTTTTCGCCTTCCTTAACCTCCTGTAGAATCATTCATCTTGTGTGGCAGCCTACAATATATTACTCTTGGGATCATCACTTACACTTTTTTCTTTGTTTATGCCACTGAATCAAGACTACTTACTTATCACCTCCAATACCAACTACTTGCCCCAAAATTCAGATTTCAACTCAGGATATTTTCTGAGATAATTTTTCTAACAATATGAGAATGATCTCACCTTCTTTCTTACACTCTGTCAATATATTAATTTACAAGATAGATTTGTGTATGTGCCCATGAGGAACGTTTTTCTGGTTCTATGCCTGAAGACAATACAGACACAAGAGGTTTCATTCCCCCCAACTACTTGGGTAAATGGGCATGAAAGTTCCCAGACATTGAAAGAGATGAATCAGAAAAGTCATTCAGAAAGTAAGCCAGTCAGAGTAACAGTGCTACCCTTTGGCCGAACTTCCTCTCTTTTCTAGATACCTTAAGATTCTAAGCTTGGTGGCACTTTCGAATAGGTTGCCAGAGATTGTCAAACCAGAGAACAGGGACTCCTAAGTCTTGACCTGACCCTTTCCCTTTGCTAAGAATGCCACTGAGCTGTTCATAAGGCGTTTGGCCTAAGTGTCTTCTGTTTCGACCGCTTAACTTGGTGGCAAGAACCTCTACCTGCTGAGCTATCTCACTGGTCCAGAAAAGGTAGCTTTAGAAGGCCCCCTTTTAACTTTTAATTTCCTATGGCTCAGGTTCAGCTGTCCTGGCATCTCTGTATTAGTCTGGTACTTAATTATAGCTAATTGAAATGTTGTTCGGCCTAGAACAGATCAGCAGGGACGGTGAGGTGTGGTCACCATCCCTGATCGTCCTCAGCAGTGATGTGGCTCTTTTCTTCAAGTAAGGAATATGTGGATTGACTTAAAAATCAACCAGTCAACCTGCTTACATATATTGTGTGTGTGTGTGTGTGTGTGTGTGTGTGTGAAGGTCAGAGAACAACTTACTTGTAGGAGTTGGTTCTTTCAGCCCACCATAAGAGTTCTGGGGATTGAACTCAGGTTCCATCTAGAATATTTTCAAGGTTTATTTATTATTTTTAAGTGTGCATGCATGCATACATGTACATGTAGGTGCCTGTGGAGGTCAGAAGTGTTGGGTGACTTCTAATGTGGGTGCTGGAACTCTGGTCCTCTAGAGCAGTGTGCACTCTTAACCACTGAGCTGTCTTTCCAGCTTAGGTTGGTTGGTGGTTTCTCATTCTGTAGGTATTTAAGTCATGCTGATTGGCTCAATTAGGCTGGTTGTGGTAGGGCAAGCCTTTAATCCCGGTACTTCGAAGGCAAGAGTAGGTATATCTGAGTTTCATCCAGGTCAGCCAGGAGGGCTACATACTGAGACCTTGTCTTTAAAAAAAAAAAAAATCTGAAATACTACTCATAGCTTTTACGTAGGATTGTTGCGCTACGAGAATATACTGTGTGCCAGCCTCTCTTCCTCTCTTTGTCACCTCCTTAGAGCTCACCTCCTAAAACATGCCCTGTCAAAGCAAGCAAGGGGAGCCCAATGCTTCCTGGCATTTTCAGAGTTGGTTGGCCTTGTTTTAGGTTTTAAAGCACACCTGGGTTGGAAGTTGAGTTATTAGCTGCTTCTTGACCTGGAAGCCTCTTGGTTTGCTGACCAAGAAGCACAGGGCTGAGGCCTACAAGCAGGCAACACTACAGGTGCCTTCATCTCCCTTGCTTCCCTGTGAGTGCACCCTTTGCAGAGGTATATGAATGGCCTGTGATTGACTGCTCTGAAAGACCTGGGCATTTTACTTATGGTACTCTTGAAGCTAGGTTTCTACCAGTGTCCCGTTTAATGATCCCCGTTACAGTCACAGAAAAGTTGACATCTTTTCAAATATTCTATACCTATGAAAACAGACTCAGAACAAGAAAATGATAATTTATGCTCCTCAAAAGAGTATTTAAAAAACACCTTTGAATTCTGAATACTTTGAATACTCTTTTTTAAAAAAGATTTATTTATTTTGTATACAGTGTTCTGCCTGCATGTGATCCCACTATAGATGGTTGTGAGCCACCATATGGGTGCTGGGAATTGAACTCAGGACCTCTGGGAGAGCAGCCAGTCCTCTTAATCACTGAGCCATCTCTCCAGCCTACTTTGAATACTCTTATTGTCCTTGAAATTATGTGGTTTCCAGAAATTTGATTCTCTACAAAATTCTGTGGAATTAGAATGGGGTACATTTTAGAATCTCCCTTGTATGGCATTGTTTTGCTGCCACCAAGCAGATGTTATCCAGGGATAATGAAATACTTATGTGCAGTTTCAAGGAATATTCTCTATGGTTGGTATAAAATTTTATTTCTCATGAAGAAAATTAAAACAAAATTTGAGACAAGGTTTCATACTATAGCCCAGGTTGGCTTCAAATTCATTGGCAAAGGCTGGCATCAAATCCATGACAAACTTTTTTCCTCAGCCTGGGAAGTACTGGGATTACAGTTGTGAGCTGTCATACTCAGCCTACGTTTTTTGTTTGGTTGTTTTTGAGACAAGAGCCTTACGTAACTCAGTCTAGCTTCAAACTTGCCATGTAGCTGAGGATAACTTTTTCTTGATGGTTAGAAAGACAAGTAAGTATGTTGTGGCTCTGGGGTTAACACTGTGTGCCAGGGAGACAGCTCTGTGGTTCTTATTTTTTGTGTGTGTTTTGTTTTTGAAATAGGCTCTCACTGTATAGCCCCGGCTCTCCTGGAACTCACTGTGTAGATACAGGCTGGCCTCAAACTCATATTGATCCATTTATTTCTCTCTCCCAAGTGCTGGGATTAAAGGCATGGGCTACTATTCCCAGCTAAGGAGACAGTTTTTAAAGTACTAGCTCAACTTAATTTTCTTGATGAATTTTTTTTTGTTTTTAACATGAAGGTTTCATGTAGTTAAACTGGTCTTAGATTTGCTATGTAGCCACAGATAACCTTGAACTCATAATCTTTTTCTTTTACTCATGAAGTTCAAGGACTTCAGAGGTGTGTCATTGTGCTCTCTTGGCTTCAGAATTTGTTTATTGTATTTTAATCTTTTCATTTATGAGCTAGGTAACGTCACTAGGAGAAACTCCATTTTAGTGTGTGTTGAGGGTGACAAAATACAGTTGAGGAAAAATATAAAAATTTAAACTCTGAGTTTTAGTCAGTGGCAGACATTCTGGAGACCTACCCATACACCTAATGTCATTAGTATCTGTTTTGGGGAAACTTAGAGTCTACAGTGTATTGGCTTTAGTCTTGAATCGAAGAGAGTCTTAATTTCAGCACTGTCTCTAGGGACTATACCCAAGAAACATTTTTAGTTTCTGATGAATAGTAGATAAATGTACAAGAGTGATCTAGAGGCAGATAGTCTCACATTTCTTTTTCTACTTGAGTGAGACTGTCTAGGTGTATATTAAAACTGAGTTGCAGAAAGCTGAGCCTGGTGCTGCGCTCCTTTTTATCTCAGCACTTAGGAAGCCATTAATACCAGGACTTAGGAGATATATATGGGCAGATCTCTGTGAGTTTGAGGCCAGCCTGTTTATATATATCAAGTTTCAGGTCAACCAGGGTTACGGTGTGAGACCCTGCCTCAAAAGGGGGGAGGGGCCTCTAGAGATGGCTCAGTGGTCTACATAGTGAGTTCCAGAGTGCTTGAGTTCAGTTCCCAGAACTCATGTCAGAAGCTCACAACTGCTACTCTAGCTGGCCTCCTAGGGTACCTGCACATGCTTACACAGACATATACACATTTTAAAAAGTTGCAGAAATGGAAGTTAGTCTGTGGTAACGTGTTGGAGAGAAATGCTCATACTAAAATTTTCCTGACTCAGAAAAACTTGGTTTCAGTTATGAGTTCTTAAGGGCCACCCATAATTTTATCCTTATAGAGAAAATTAAAAGTTAGAGGCCGGTCTGAGCTACCTAATGTAGCTTAGAAGACTGAGGGCCAGGAATGCAGCTCAGTAGAGCACTTGCCTCCCATGTGCAAGGTATGGGTTTGATTCCGCTTTCTGTCGAGTTCTTTATAGATTTAGCTTGCTTCAGTGCTAGCTGACTTCATATTATCATTGTGAGTGCTGCTTCAGATAACGTGTAACACGTCTGCTCTCTCAGGGCAGCATGTTTTACCTTGTGATACACCCACACTTACTTCCTTTCCTAATTAAAGTTGTTTTGCCCTTAGGGAGAAAGTTACTTTCAAATTAAAGTTCCCTTTAAAAAAAGGCAGCTGTGAATGGTGGTGCACTCCTTTAATCCCAAGGCTCCTGCCAGAGGCTGAGACAGGTGGATTGCTGTGAGTTCCAAGACAGCTACATAGTGAGACTGTCTCAAAACTGACCAACCAAAAAAAAAAAAAAAATCCCAATAAACTAGATGAAGTTAAAATATACAAATATGGATTTGTTAAAAAATACAAATATGGATTCCTGTGATTAGGAAAGCTTCCTTTGTCTATGGATAGAAAGTCCCTTTAGGAAATACGGTTAATGCCACGGTGTTTCAAAATCGCCTGCGGTTTTCACTTTATTCCAGGAGCCTTCTGGTTCACTGTTTCTATTCACTAAAGAGAACTTAAAAGCAAAATTGTATTGCTTTTCAGGTCTTATTTACTCCTTTTTGAATCAGTTCACAAGTTCTGTTCTGAGGCTGAGAAGGAAACATATGCTTAGAGTCAAAAGACCTCGAATCTAATCTATGGTCATTATTTTTTTTTCAAATGCCACTTTATTTAGGGGCTCCTCAAAGCTTATACCTCCCTTCTAACCCCGTAACCCCAGGTAGGGGGAAAAAGAAGCTTCTAAGGAAAGGGGATATATCCCTCTTTACTTCTTCCTGCTGGGTGGGCTCATAGGATTCTTTCGGGGGGCAATGCCAATGTCCATTGTCAGGAAATTCAGAAGTCCAGGTAACCAGAAAACAGCAACAGCAGTCCTCTCCTGACTCCTCAAAAAAAGCCTCCTCTTCTTCTTCTGGGCTGTCATATTTATACCCCTCAAAGTCCTCAGCATTCAACTAATTCCAGCTGGCAAAGACCATACTCCGCATGAGACAATTAACAGGTGCAGATAACCTAAAATCCCCTACTTGGGAGTATAACAGAAACATTTTTACATATCATAAACCAAAACGTCCACAACACAAATCTAAGTTTTCTATTTAAAGCAGTTTTCATGTTGGGGTTGCGATAAGGATGACTTTAGGCTTGGATTAATGGAGTACTAATAATTCTCTTCTTACTTAAGTACCCTTTACATGTAAATATAATCAACTTATGGAAGATATCTTCTATTTATGAATTAACCTGTGCAACTGATAGCTATGAGAAGAGAAATAGCTAAGTTAAAATAGGAACAGAGAATATTTATTTTTATCCTAATGTCTGAATTTTGTTCATACCTATAGAAAAGTTGTAAGGAGCAGCTGTGTGGTGCTTGCCTGGAATTGCAGGATTGAGGAGGTGGGGCCAGTCTGGGCAACATGGCAAGACCATTTGAAGGGGTGGGGAAAGAAGTCAGGGAAGTTGGCTCAGCTGCCTGAGACACCACAGCAGGTAAATGGTCTGGGAAGAATTAAGCCTGAGTCTCCACTACAGTATCTTGAGAGCTGTACTCTGTTCAAGGTTTTGCTGCTAATTTTGGTAAAAAACAGTTGGTAAACCCTTTTCCACGGTCTCTGGCCTTGACATAGCATTCTGTAACTAGGCTGAGCTTTTAAACTCCACATACCATCATTTAGTTCTTTAATAGCTGTTCAGTATAATTAATGCACTTAAGGCAAAAATAAAAAATGGAAGCTTATTCAGCAGGTTTAATGTTGAAATCATTGCTATATCTCATTTCTATATGAAAGAGATAGAACTGCCATAATTTTATTGATGGTGTTCTACAGTGATGAGTCAGTAGTTTTTATTCTTTGGGGGTATACTGTCCAGGCTATTGGATTTGCTCCTTTTTCTGGTAGTTACAACCTCTTTGCTTTTATTTTTACATTTATTTATCCATTTAGTACATGTATGTGTGTGGGCCTGAGTGCACATCTGGAGATTAGAGAACAGCTTGTGGGGGTTTCTTCTCTTCTTCTGCCATGCGGCTCCTGCAGATTGGACTCAGGCTGCCAGGCTTGGTGGCAAGCACCTTTACCTGGTAACCATTGTGCTCACCTACCGATTTCCTTCTTGCAATCAACATTCTTTCTTTCTTTTTTTTAAGTTTTGAGGCAGGGTCTCACTATGTACCTCTGGCTGCCCTGGATCTTGCTTTGTAGATAGATCATGAGAGCCTTGAACTTCATAGGGATCCACCTGCCTCTGCCTCCTGAGTGCTGGGATTAGAGGTGTGTGCCAATACTGCAGCAGAAGTCAACACAGAGAACTCAACAACCTCAGCCCTCCCTCCTGGCAGACTATAGGGTACTGTTTCTAGGGTACTGTTTCAGAGGAGACTGTGAGATTGGGGCTTTAAATTGTCTCTTCATTCTTTGGAGTTAAATTCAGCTTCCCCCCTTCTTTATTTTGGCCAAAGGGATTCTCTCAGTTTTGACTAAGGTAGATTTTCTACAATCTTTGAACCAAGGTTGCAGGCTGGTGGCTCACAGGCTACATGTGAGTAACAAATGAGTTTGGGACTTACCTAATGTTTAAGTAGTTTTTATTCCTAGGTAATACTTAAAAAGCCAGAGCATTTTCACATAAAAACCCATATTCTCCTTCCTGGCTTGGTTCTACATGGAGCATTTATGGGGGCTGGAGAGTAGCTGCCTGAGGTTCCTGCTGTAGCCACAGTCTGTCATATGCCTGCCCTCTAGATAGGCTAACCTCCATCCAGATTCAGAGCTGTGCTCCAGTTTCAAAAGCTAGTCAAGTATTTGATGATCCACTCGGTGGTAAATGCCTTAACCTTAGTTGTCAACGAGACCTGCTTTCCTCCATAGGTAGAAAGATAGCTAAGTAGGAGCAGGAATTTCTCCAAAATCACTGTTAACTCTCTTCCTGTCAGAATTTCATTTCCATTATGATGAGCCAGTAGTGGCTTTTGGATTCTACAGAGAGGAGGAGGCGCCCCTTCAGTGACCTGCTCAGTTCAGAGTCTCTGCTTCCATTCCAGCAGAGGGTGCTGTCCACTCACTGAGCCTTCTGTTGTCCCAGCTCAGCTGAAAGGCAGCTGTTGGGCATGTGCCCTGGATCTGTGTGAGAGTTTGGGCATGTTCATTTGGTTCCCATCCCCAGTGCCCACCCCTTTAGACCCTGGCCAGGTTATTGTGTCACTGGGGACTGTATTCAGTAACAGGAAACTGGGGAAAGTTAATTGTTTTCTCCTCTCCCTTTTTCCCATGCAGCTGAACAAAAGGTTCATCCTCAGTTTTCTCCATGCCCATGGGAAGCTGTTTACCCGGATTGGGTAAGTGTGCAGGATGTTTATTTTATTTCCCTACATTACAAGTCATTTTGGAATTTAATATTGTTAGCAACTAGCCTGTGTTTGTAACTGAGGGCACAGGGTGTGAATTCTTAGAGGCCTCCACCTAACCTTCGCTCTCTTTTCTACTATGTTCATAAAGTTTGAGAGATATCACTCTCTCTCTCTTTTTTTTTTAATCTTTCTTTCCTTAAACCTTTCTTTAAGAACAGTCTTTCCCCAGCTCTCTCTCCTAGTCCCCTTGGGTTTCTGTCACCTCTGTCTTCTGGTCTAACCCATGGTAAGCCTGATACAGTCATGCAGCATCCCTGGGTGCCACTGCAAAGGACCCTCCTGGGGGGAAATCTGTCTCCTAATTTCTCCTTAAAAAAAAAAGAATAACAATTGCCCTCCTCTGTGTTCTTCTGACCCATCCCCCTTCCTGTGTGCTCAGTCCCCTGTGCCACATTGCTGATCTCAGTAAATCCCAAGACCATCAAATGGTACCTCCATGGATTTACCTGTAAGTCCTAGGCAAGGTGTGTGTGCAGAAACAGAGTCCTTTCTCTCTTAAGTCCCTGGGAAGATTTCTGAGTGTTCCTCTGGTGCATCAGAAGAGTTTTTCTGACAGTGTGAAACTCATCATCTGAAAGCTTGACAGTGCCTCATGTCAGAGATGTGTGCTGAGTGTCTCTCTGTAGGGCTTTCCTGCCTCAGCTTCCCAAGTGCTGGGATTCCCAAGTGTACCACCATGCTTGGATTCCTGTTGGTTTTTTCTGAATTAGAAGTTTTATTGTGAGCTGCCCTTTGAGGTGATTGGCTTTATCATATTGCAAATCTCTGTCGTGGTTTTACCCTTTAACTTTCCTGCCATATGTAGGTTTCCTTTGGGAAAATAGCCATGTCAGTTTCTACTTACTTTGTATTTACTCTTTTGAGATGTTAAAAGGGTTGGTCCTGTTTGTAATGCCATTGCCCTGTGGCTTGTGAGGGAAAGTGTGCTTCGCATGTACTCATCTGGCATGGTTTTGGGCAAGAGTGATAATCATGTCCAGTTCAAAGGTATTTTAGATTCTGAAGTGATGTGGGAACATTGGAGAAATGCCAAAAGATAAGAATCTCTATCACCAGAAATAAGTGTGGAGTAATTTACTTGGGAAAAATAAACTGCATGTGTTAGTTGCTTCTAACTTCTCCCTGGCACCATCAACAAAAGCTCTAGAAGGATCTTTGTCTGACTCAGCTATATCCTGAGTATGTAGTTAACAGTTGTGTGAAGCCGGGTGTGGTGGCACATGGCTGTAAACTCAGCTCTTAGGGAGGCAGAGGTAGGCAGATCTCTGTGAGTTCAAGGCCAGCCTGTTTTACAAAGTGAGTCCAGAACAGCCAGGGCTACACAGAGAAACCCTGTCTTGATACAGTAGAAGAGTGGGGCCTGGACGGGGGGGGGGTCGCTGGAGAGATGACTCAGCGGTTGGGAGCACTGACTGTTCTTTCAGAGGATCCAGGTTCAATTCCCAGCGCCTACATGGCAGTTCACAACTGTCTGTAACTCCTGTTACAGGTGATCTGACATGTAGACATACGTGCAGGCAAAATAGCAATGTATATAAAATACAAATAATCATTTTAAAAACAAACAGAAAAATAGCTGTGTGAATGAAGAAATAAAGGCTTATAACAAATAGATGGATTGGAAAAGACCAGAGAAAAGTATCTGGTGTTCCAGTAGGTTACAGTACACCCAAACCAGCCATCATTGAGTGCAGAGGTGCAGTTCTGATGGTAGCTGACACGGTCGTATAGACTGCTGAAAGAACAAGAGAGCAGCAGGTACTGATTGCCACACTTGAGATAACAGTTGGTGGCTTTACTACCTTGCACTCAACTCTTTAACTTCTTTTCCCTTTTCTTTAACTCCTTTTTCTTCTCTTTTTTTCTTTCTTTCCTTTTTCTTCCTTCCTTTTCTTTCTTTTCTTCTTTCCTTTCTTTCTTTTCCTCCTTCCTTCTTTCTTTGTTTCTTTTTTTTTTTTTAAATCCCTGTCCCCTTTTAGGGGTTCAGAATGTCTCTGTCTCGTAGCCCAGGCTATTCTTGAAGTTCTGATCCTTCTTGCAGCTACCTCCTAAATGCTGGGGTTACAACTTGCATGCCCACACTGGGCTCTCCCTTTTCCCTCCTATACTTGTTGTTAGGTTTTCCTGTGCTATGTTGTTTATGTCAAGGTTTATTAACTTCAGTACTATTGACATTTGAGCTTTTAGAGTCTGTATGTTGTATCACCTTTTTACTACACGACAGTCACATATTCTACTCCCAAGTTGTGATTAAAAATGTCTCCAGGCAAATGTTTCTTGGGGGCCAGAATGCCCCTTGTGGAGAGCTGTGGTTTTTAGATGTCTCTTGTTCTTCAGAAACTTGGAACTGAAAAGCTTATATAAATCTTTAGAATGTACTGTAAGAATATTTAGGATATGTTTTTTAACCAGATTATGTGTTAATTATATTTTATTTCTCTTTTAAGATTCTCATTTAAGCACAGATATTTTGGAACAAATCTTGGGAAAAGTCACAGTACTGATTAAACAGCTAGAAAATGCGGGCTGAGGATGTAGCTCAGTTGGCTTGTTTACTTGCCTAGCATCCAGGAAGGCCCCAGTTCAGTCTCCAGCACCAGTGAGAACTGGGTGTAGTGGTGCACACCTGTACTTCTACTACTCAAGAGATGGAGGCAGAAGGGTCAGAAGTTCAAAGTCAGCCTGGGATACATATGAGACTGGCAAGAGGAAGGGAGGGAGGGAGAGAGAGAATGAGAATGAAAGTGAATGAATTTCACAGAGGGAATATGTTTGGGAATTTCCTTCCTTGGAGGGTTTTTAATAGATTATCTTATCTCAGTTGTCTGAGGTGGTTTACTCTGGTATAGAATGATTTTCAGTATCTCTTCTGTTTTTGAGTATAACATCGATTATAAAAAAGTTAGTTATTCCAGGGCTGGTGAGATGGCTCAGTGGGTGAAGGTGCTTGCCACAGGACTGCTGACCTGAGTTTCAGCTCCTGGTGGAGAGAGAGCTGACTCCTCCAGTTTATCCTCTGACCTTCACACATGCATTCAGGTACCTGTGCACCAACTCCCTCACTCTCTCTTTCTCAAAAAAAATAAACAAACCAAGATAATTGATTCAGTTTTATCTTTATGAAAGATGAGACATGGTCCTTTTCAATGAAGAAAATGTCTATCAATTCTAGGCATACTTCAGCCCCTGCATAAGTATTTTTCTCATACTGTTCTTGAGATAAGAGGACACTAACATTCCTATTGTTAAAAGGGGGGGAAAAGGTGTGTGTGTGCGTGTATTGGGGGTTGCCGGAGAGATGGCTTATTGAGTGTGTACTGTTTTTGCAGAGATCCTGGGTTCAGTCCCAGTACTTATACTTATGTTGGATAGCACAGAGGTCTGTAACTCCAACTCTTACCAATGTGGACACCTGCACACATACACACACACATATGCACACGCACGCACTCATAAATCTTTTTATTTTTTAATGAAAAGAAAAAACATAGAGGGTGCTGAAGAGATGGCTTAGAGGTTAAGAGCACTGATAGCTCTTCTGGAGGACCTGAGTCCAATTTGCAGCAACCACATGCTGGCTCGCAACCATCTATAATGAGATCTGGTGCCCTCTTCTGGAGTGCAGGTGTATATGCAGATAAAACATTGTATACATATAAATAAATAAACAAATCTTTAAAAAAAAAACATAAGTAGAACTCTGTCAGCCTAGAAAAGCAGTGAGTGCAAGCTACATTATGGACTGATGCCTCATCAACAAGAAGATGTGAAATGGGGGAGGTGCTGGAGATGAGTTAAGACTTTGACAGTTGTAGTGGGGAACAGCTGAAGCACATGCTGTCCTTCCCTGTTCAGAAAAGCCCTGACACTACTCTCTGGTCTTCGCTATGCCCAGGGTTCCATGGTATATTTGTATATACTTGAATGCCTACTGTGTGCAAGGCAAGTAAGTCTGCCCACTGTTGACATCAGCTGACAGAAGGTTTTAATGAGATTAAATGCCAATAAAGGTATTTTTCTAAAAAACAAAAAAACAAAAAAACAATGGCTAGTTAGAAGGCCTCCAGAGTAAACAAAGTCAGAAGATTTTGTGTGTTTCAGTTTCCTAGCAATGGTTTAAATAGATATGGCTAAGGTTCATTTTAGTCCCTGTGTTTTCTAAAGCAATATGATGTTTTCTCTTACTCTACCTTATGACATGGTTTAATTTAAAAAAAATATTTTGCTCCTGTGGTGTTCTAGTTTTTAAAGAATTAAGTTGACAAAAGTTAGGAAGTCTGATTTTTTTCTTCAGAGAATGCTGTCTGGTCCAGCTGTGTCCTCAGCATCTGAGGGGTTGGCCCTGCCCTGTTAGTCACTATCTGAGTCGTTCTTGAGTCTGGGTCCCAGTGTTGTCTGAAGGATTGGTCTCGTGAAATTGGGATCCAAATGAGATCAGATGTCTCTAGAGAGCACAAGCCATGGAAGTCAGTGAAGAGCATGTTCTGAAAATGATCTGTCTTAGGTTTGGAAGAATAGGAGCTGAGTCTTCTCAGGCTCTGAAGAGTAATCAGTCAGGGTTGCCTGGAGGCTTCTGATAGATAGATGCTTTCCCAGTGACAGGTGAGATGGATCTGTGCTCTCTCAGCTGAGAGGGGTCAAAAGCTGGCAACCTGTAGCAAAGACTCTTGAGTTGTGGTGACTGGAATAATTTTGCTTCCCATTATTGCCTTGGTTAAAGTTCACACTTCTTTAGTTTGTACTTCTTTGCCTAGTCTCATGCTATTTGTACAACTTCAAAGTCTCAGAAGTTAAAAATTCATGTATTTATTCTAGATTTTAAGTTCTTTTAAAAAGTATTTGTATTTTAATTTATTTATAAAATTACTCAATGTCTTGAAATACCAAACTCAGGAGTATTCATGATAGAGGAATTTTTTAATATTATGCAATGTTCATTGTAAAATATTTAGAAAACTTAGCAAACAGAAAAGTAAAATCATTCATTCTTTTTGTTTGTTTGTTTGTTTTTGTAACACTGTGTAGCTCTGGCTGTCCTGGAACTCACTGTGTAGAACAGCCTGGTCTTGAACTCACAGAGATCTGCTTGTCTCTGCTTTTCAAGTGCTAAGATTGAAGGCATGAACTTCTAGGCCCAGCCAAGTTACTCATGTTTTTAATAGCCGGCGATAACTGAATAGCTTTAATTCTTAGTTCATATTTAGGGTCCTTTTTTGTATATATATATGAGAGTGTCACATAAACTGCTTTGCAACAGCTCCCTGGGTGTGTGTGGTGTCTGCCTCATGTGATCACAGGATCAGTAGGAGCCTTACATGCAGTGCTGGTGGAGCTTTTTGTTTGTTCTGGTGTTTTCATTGTTTATTTGTCTCACCCTGCAGTACAGCTGTTCTTGAACTCTGTAGCTAGCCCAGGCTGGCTTTGAACTCAGAGCAGCCCTCCAACCTCAGGTGCTGGACACCACCGTACCTAGCTCTCAGCGTCTGGGTATTTTAGGTACTTAACGACAGCTTCTCTAGTCCTCTTCGTCTCCCTTTATTGTTGTTGCTCGTGTTCTTTCTTCTTGTCTTACATTTTATAATTATTTTATAAATAATATCCCAAAGCTCTTACAGAATAGAGAACGATAGCTAAGGTTAAAAAATTCTCTCAACTCTGCCCCAACTCACCCCCACCTCCATCCTGTGTTCTCCAAAGAGAGAACATTGGACATTGACTTATATGTTTTCAAGGCATTTCTCCATACTTACAGATAGATGTATTTGTGAAAACATGATTTTGTGGTTTCCCCTCCCCATTTTTGTTTATTTGGTTTTTTGTTTCAAGACAGTGTCTCAGTATGTAATAGCCCAGGCTAAACTCAGATTCAACTCTCCCTTCCTTGGCCTTGTTAGTGCTGATATTGCAGCTGTGTGCCACCATGTACAGCTTTGGGTTTTGCATTTGTGTGTGCAGGTACACACACACATACTTTAAAAATATATAAATTATATACCAGCATTATGTCAGTTTTAGTATGATTTTTTTTTTTTTTTGTAATATGAGGTAAGGAGCAAAGATATTTCTCAAAGAAAAAGACATGAAACTACTTGTAGTTTGAAATCAAAATTAGAAAAAAATTTGGTTACAAATCTGGGAAACAGAAGCCTCATTGAATTTTGGAAAGATGATTTTTTGGTTATTGTATTTTTTGGTTGTTTTGAGACGTGGTCTCTCTTTCTTTTATAGTCCTGGCTGTAGACCAGGATGGCCTCAAGCTAACAGAGATCGTCCTGCCTCTGGAAAGGCGACTTTTAATTGTGCTTTCCTCATTTGTTGCTTAACAACACTGATTTCCCCTGAGTTACCACCACCCCCACCCCATCCCCCAGCAGGTTCTCAGTTTCTCTATTTAAGGCAGAGTCTCATTCAGTAGCCCTGACTGGCCTGGATTTTGCTCTGGAGACAAGACCAGCCTCAAACGCACAGAGATCTGCCTGTCCCATGTCTCCTGAGTTCTGGGAAAGAGCCATATTCTCTTACATTTGCTGTTTGAGAGTAATCTACATTCTTACCCGTTGATTCTTTTAAGTATGTTGTGATAATCAAAGAGAGGTTTGTTGTTGTTGTTTTAAGTTTCTGAAAAAGAGAATATGAACATTTGACTTGTAATCATTTGAGACTTTAGTGTGACCCATGGAGTTAATGGATCTGTTTCAGTTCCTACCATGGGACAGAGGCTTCCTCAGACACATGCCCCACATGACACTTCTGTCCTGTCGTTCTGTGCTGGCTCTCTACTGCCTTTCAACACGGAGACACATGGCCCTGAAACTTGCCCAGCATGGCTGCCTTTCTTGCAGAGTGAACTCTGCTCTTCTCGTAATGAGAAGTATTAGCCCCCTCCCCACCTCCAATCCAGAGAGAGGGCTGCACAGTGTCAGGATTTAAAATGAAACCTTTGTTACAGCCCATGGGGAAAAATGGATCCAATCCAGCCACAAACATCACTCCCTGCCATTCCTAGTCTATCAAGAGTTTTAGCAGCTCTGAAGTTTTTTAAAGAGGGAAACAATTTTTGCTTTGTTTTGTTTTGCTTTGCTTTGTTTTGATTTGGGGCAGGCACTTAAAGTGGCATGGGAGTACGGGAAGTAAACGCATGGCATGTTTTGTGCCAGTGAAAATGAGGGCAGTTGAGCAGAGGCAAACTGGAATGTAAACTGTGATTGACCCGTAGCTGTGGCATGACTTCTGAGCACCAGAGGGTCAGCAGTATGAGTGCCATCCAAAGACAAGGTATAGAGATTGCCAAAATTCCATAAAGCTCTGGGGTTTTCTTATCTGGGAAGGATGCTTTTCAATGATAAAGACTACATTTAGGGTGAAATTCATACTACCTTTTCCCAGGATTTCAAAAGGATTGCCTGTCTTTGCTCTCCAGAAGCTATTTATTAATCCAGCCTAGAACTGTTCCCCATTGCACCCCTCAGTGTACCACAAGCAATTTGAAGGGGGTAGGGTAAGGGAGGTAAAAGATACTTTGCTGACCACGAATTGTTCAGCATAGCCCTAAGGCCTGTGTGCCTGGTTTCTCTCTCTAGCACCAAGTGTGAGTTTGCTTTTTATTTCAGAGGATTTCAGCTGTGGTTTACTCCTGTTGCCAAAGGAGCTCCAGGCATGCACCACTGTTTAGGATCCAGTGGCCACATTTGGCAAGCGTTGGTTTGAATGACCTCTCCTTAGGAGCCCTAGGTCACTGGCTGGATTTCTGCCTCCCTACATTACAGGCTCTTCCTGTATTGGGAGTGGCAGTTGGCCAGAGTGTTGTATTTCCACTGGCCTGAAAATATACAGACTCTGATGAGCAGAGGCTTGTGAGAGGGAGGATAGCGGCACAGGAAAGGCTAGAGACAGACCATTGGGGGTCCCTAGGTTTGGGGTCCTTCAAGGGGAAGGTTGGGGCCCATGGGTAGGCAGTGACTGTGATAGTACCTAAGAAAGCAGAGCAATGTCTGAGTCCCTTTCCTTTCCATTTTCCTTTCCTTTCTTTTCCTTTCCTTTCCTTCTTTTTATTTTTAAATTTCAGAGCTCTTGTTGCATATCCTTGGCTGACTACAAACTTGAGATCTTCCTGCCTCAGCCACTCAGAGTGGCATGAGTCACCATGTCTTCTTTCTGAATTAATTCTTTTGGTAAAGACTCTTTTATGTGATGAGACTCTTTTTATAAAGTACAGTTTTTATGTAGGAGACTTTTAGGGACAGTGTACATCTTAGAGCTTAGAAAATTTGCTCGCTATTTAGAAAATGTGTTTCAAAGAGAAACTCTTATGTCAGTTTGAATCCATTTACTATTGGGGGTTAAGAAATAGCCTTCCAAAGTATTATAACTTACAGCTATTTATCCACTAATTGAGTTGTTTTCATCTCCAGACTTTGAACACTTTGTTCTGTTTTCTTCTATTTGTGCAAAACTGTGGGGCAGGTAGCAGAGAAGCTTCCTAGGTATTAACTGTGTGTTTGGGGGAGGGGAGTTGTTTTTTCAAGTGCTTTTAAAGATATGACTCAATAATGGGCTCCTTGTGTCTGTAGGATGGAAACGTTCCCTGCAGTGGCTGAGAAGGTCCTGAAGGAGTTCCAAGTGCTGCTGCAACACAGCCCATCTCCTATTGGGAGTACCCGTATGCTGCAGCTTATGACCATTAACATGTTTGCTGTACATAACTCCCAGTTGAAAGGTAAGAAAAATTTAGTTTCTCCATCTACACAAAGTTGAATTTAATATCTTTCCTATGCCCCTTTATCACTGCCCCGTCTCCACATAAACACACACCTCTCCCCACTATTGCTTCTTAGATCTTTATTTTAGTCTCTGAATTCTGTAGGGCTCTCTAGTGCTTGGGTGGGATAAAAAGAGGTTCATGAATATAAAGTTTAATTTAAAAAATGCAGAGATGCTGTTGCACATCTGGCCATGCTAATGGCAGCAGCCAGGCCTCTCAGAGGCTGCAGACCCAGCACTTCTCCCAAGGGAGAGGCATTGCTGAAATGTTTCATTCCAGAGACCGTATGCTTGGCAGAGATTGGGAATTGCTGTTTCTGGACTCGTGTACACTGTTTGTTCAATATGGAAAAGTCTAGTTCCCTATGGGATATCCCTTATGGGACCCTGCCAGACAGTAAGAACAGAGAATTGATGAGCTTTGGTGACTCAAATCTGGAAGCACAAAAACTACCAGGCCCAAAATTTGGCTAGTGTACTGGTATGCATTCTGAACTGTTTTTCTGAAAGCTTGTTTTTAATTTTTATTTATTTATTTTTTTATGGGGTGAGGAGAGGAGAAGGGAAGGTCAGATTGGCAGGGTTTTAAAATGTTCTGATGACCATGTCACATTTGAAGGCTGTTTTCTAGCCTCTACCTCACGTAGGTAAGACTGATGTGGTTTGACTTAATAGAATATGTAGTTTGATATTATTTTGTGTTTCTTTACATGTTGCCAAGGAGTCATTCCAGAGCATCAACAGAAAATGTTTGGTCAGATTCTTATCTGCAGTGCCAGGAAGGAGCAATTGCCCCATGGAGACTGTGTCATAAAGCAGATCTAATGTTTCTGGACAGTGCCACTGGCTCTTTGGTTGTGCGTTTCCTTAGCAGTTTCTCCTCTCCGCAGTCACTCTGTTTCCCTCCTGGCTGTATTAGGGTTTATGTTCAACTTGCTGTTGGTGGGGATCTTCCGCAATGAGTGAGTGCACCACACTTTCCCTACAGACAAGGATTTTCTTGGGATTTGAGATGCTTCTTAGCTAGTCTTTCTGGGTTTCAATCACATCTGAATCCTGGAAGACTTTTTCCCATTGGGCTGACTAATACAGTGTCCAGAATGTCCAGCAGTGGGCAGGATGCAGAGGCCTAGGAACCTTTCTCAACTTGGTCAGTTATTGCTGAGGTGACTGTTTGCTTAAGTGGAGCTGCAAGAAGCCCTGGAGTCTTTCAGGGCAGCACAGGTTTCTAAGAAGAAGGGAATAAAGTTATGGAGTACTGCCCTGGTGAGGCTGTGGAGTCCCAAAGGGCCGGAAAGTTAGCTGCGAAGGAGGAAGCTCTCAGGGTGTGGTGGCACACGCCTTCAATTTTGGTCTACTTACCAAGTTCCTGGCCAACCAGCTACATAGTGACACTCATGGGCCCTGGAAGAAGGGCCTTCAGTTGCCCTATATTCCTTTTCTCCTCTCCTACTGAAACCACCCCTGCTGTTGTGAGTTGGAGAACTGAGGCACATAGTTCAGCAACAAATGGTCTATGGTCTCTGTAGATGTGAATGTAATAAGGCTGTTCTCAGCAGCTGCTGCTGTGTGGAAAGGATTTGACTTTTCATAGACCACCAGTGAGTCTTTTTCTTGTAGCTGTTAAGGTTAAGAAAATATGGGTGCTAGCTGGACATGGCGCCACATGCCTGTAACCCTAGCACTCAAGGAGGCGGAGGCAGGCTGATTGTCGTGAGTTCAAGGTGAGTCCGGTATACAGAGTGAGTTCCAGGACAGCCAAGGCTACAGAGAAATCTTTTCTTGAAAAACCAATAAAAGCGAGAGAGAAGAAGAAGAAAGGAAGAAAGAGAAAGAAAGAAAAGAAAGAAAGAAAATACGGGTGAAAGAAAGGTGAAGATAGAGAAGGCCTATGGACCTTCCGTACATGAGGCTAAGATACTTTGTAGGACTCTTCTGTAGTTGGTCATAAGGTGGATCCTTTAGTTAGAAATGACAAAGGCCTGTGGCCCTGCTCCCTGTACTGTCCTTGCCCTGACTCTCACCTCCATGAGGCAAGAGGAGCCTGAGCTGAGGTGGTCACAGGCTCCAAGGGTGGTGGTTCAGGGAAAAACAGGCCACAGGATATAACACTCAACTGGGACACGGAGCTCTGTGGACGTGCTGCCAAGTACCCGGTGTGCAGCTGAGGCGGCCATCCAGACCCCACTGTGTGGGCTGCCATTGGGAGAGGGGTGAGCAGAGCACTCAGCAGGGCTGGGTGGTGGGAAGATGCACTTTTCCATTTCCCAGCACATGAGTCATCTTCTCTGGGCCCCTGTGCTGTGCTTGCACGGACAGTGGCAAGAAGGGGGTGTTGTGGCTGAGCAGCAGCATCTGTGCCGGGGGTGGGGAAAGAAGAGGGCTGGGGAGAGGGTAACGATTTAAATCCTTCACTAATCAGCAGCACTTTGAATCACATTTTTATGAGTAAGGAAGTGATAAATCAAGCTCTGTGTGTTCGGCCCCCAAGTCCTGTCAGCTGGTGCCCTTCTAACGGGTTCTCTCTTGGCCAGTCTGCAGGCTGTCACAGTCACCACCCAGCCACAGGTCCCTGGCTGTCTGAAACCAGGAAGCAAGGCCTGACGCAGCCTGGCCTCCCAGGTGCTCTGGGTCCACAGTGATTTGGCAGACATTGCAAGTTACAGAACATCTGGACCATCATTTTTCTTTCCATTCCCTCTTGGATGTGTCCTTCTGGGTGGGTGTTTGCATATGTCAGTTCCTGGACTCTGTGGAGAAGAGCATTCCAGCCTGAAGCAGAGGTGATCTTGTAGCCCACAAGGAAGTTAGATCCTTTGTCTGTGCCAGAGCCAACTCCATAAACATGGGGTCAGGGTTGTGATCTCAATAGAGATGTCCTTCCTTAAAAAGTCTGTCCTTTGCTGCTGGATTCTAATGCTACCACTCTGTCGTGGATCATTTTTGTGTTCAGTGCTCCCTTTGTGATAACTAACCTTTTCACATCAGTAAGCCAGGTGTGGACATGATATGGCTGCTAACACTTTATTGTGTTTACTTTTAAAATATGCTTTTATTATAGACCTGGAATATTTAAAAGTTTTGGATACAGTAGCAGACAAAGTAGAGGGATAAAACTGTGTGGTGGAGAGAATGGTGTCTGTCTCCTTTCCCTACTTTAGGATGTAGGGAGACTGACTTCCTTGATCATGAGCCCTGTGTAAGATCCTACCCCATGGGATTGTAGTTAGCTTAGAATCCTAGTACTCTTCTGAAATAGTTGGAGGCAGATTTTGAGGTCAGAACAGGGATGTTTAGGTGTCCTGGCTCAAAACTGGTATTCGTTAGACACAGTATTTGTTGAATGCAGGAATGAGGAAGGCCATGGCTCTAGGAAAGTTGTGTTCCTTACCTGGCCAGTGTCCAAAGTTGGTGGCTAAATAGGTGGTTCCTGGTGTGACGTCACAATGTTTATGGCATTCTGAGTCCAAAAGGAGAAAGAGGTGCCTTCCTCTGCCTCAGAATTAACACTCCTAGTAGCTGACTGGTTGGCTGGTAGGAGGCTGGAGGGTAAACTCTTAAACTAAACCACAAGGACTCCAAGAACTTGTTTTTTTTTTTTTTTGTCCAGTTAAGAACATATTTTTATTTAGGAACTTTTTTTTTAAAGTAATTTAAGGAAATAAAACTAGTTTCTCGAAGATGAATAACTGAAGCACCGTTTGTGGTAGAGCATCATGGAAACCTGTTTGCATCCCCCATCTGTGCCCAATTTGCTCCAATCTGGACTTCCCCTCGTTGCTCCCACCCTTTTCAAAAATATGTTTTATAATTTTTGGAATCAAAACCATCTCAGGCACACTGTTTTATTTTACTGAATTGCTGGATTATATTTCCTATAAATCACTGGATGTTGCTCATTGGCCACCACTGGAATAACTTCCCTTCCCTGTGCCCTGGCCATTTTATTTCCCTTTTCTACTAGTTCATAGAGTATGTCTCTATTTCATCCCTGCAGAAGAGCCCAGCAGCCAGGGGGCACCCAAGAGACATTCTTGTGTGTGGTTTTGATGTTGCTCACTCTGGGGAAACATTTAGGGGCTAGAATTGAGGTAGAGCTAGACTGGCTTTCATTATATGCTTAGGTTCGGTTTCTGATTTTTGAGACTGCATCTCACTTTGTGGCCCAGACTGGTCTCAAGCAGTACTCCTACCCCACCTCCTGAGTACTAAGATGACAGGTCTGCACCAGCATGCCCAGCATATGCATGCCTTTTGTTATTAATATTCCTT
Source organism: Pachyuromys duprasi (assembly GCA_028658305.1). Classification (NCBI taxonomy): domain Eukaryota; kingdom Metazoa; phylum Chordata; class Mammalia; order Rodentia; family Muridae; genus Pachyuromys; species Pachyuromys duprasi. The sequence continues at coordinate 42,476,882 of CM053746.1, read as the reverse complement.
AATTGCAGGAGATAGAGGAAGTGCTACATGGGTGTCTGGGGGGGGGGGATTGAGAGCTACAAGCTGCCTATTGGTACTAACAGTTTAACAGTTTGACTCCAGTTGAGAAGTTTCTTTCACAGTTAGAATTTGTCTTTTAGCATATAGCATTGCCAAGACTTTAGGAAGAGCACTTTGTTCCCCCTTCGGAGTCTTACTCAAGCAGAATGTATGAAGTATCTAATCCTCTGCATGACAGAAGAGTTGTACAAAGGAAATCCACCTTTCAGAAGGGTTTAGACTTGAGTTTAGCTGTGCAAACTGTCCCTCTCATTTTTCCTATTTCCCTGTTGATAGGAAGTCCTTAGGCTCTTTCTCAATGAGAATCCATGGGTAGGTAGATTTCTTTAATAGCACTACTGGCTTTCATTTCCAGGACTCCTCAAGATAGAGTAAATTAACAGAAAAAAAGTCAGCATGGCCAACAAATTTTCTGAGTATGAAGGTCAGAATGGGTTAGATGTGGGAAGGCAGATGGAGGCTTCCCTGTTTGTCAACAGGCTGTTCAGCCAGACTCCTTCTCTTTGACAATCTGATTGTGTCTCTCGCCCAAGTTCCTGTAAGAGAAGAGTGAAAGAAGCACACTTGTCACGGTACTTACCTGCCTTTCTAGTTCTGAATCCCAGTGTCTTTCGTGTTTTCAGAATGAATCTACTGCTTTAGGCTAAGGAAAGAGAAACAGTAGAGAAAGGTAAATGAGAAAATTGTCATGCCAAAAAATTAAGCTTTCTGTTAGCATATCTGTTAAGTAAATGTTCTTTGTTCCTTGAAGATAAGATTGGTTTGGTGTCCATGGCTGGTTAGTGTCCTGAAAAGGTACCATATCCCATTCTTAGGCAGTGATCATGCTAAGTGGTGTATTTAGTTTTTGTTGGCATTTTATTGCCTCTCAATTTGGCATCTTTTGCTCTGCCTGGAAAGACTTACACTAAAGGGGAAATGCTATTTAGGGTAATTTTGGCAACAGGGTTTGCAGCCACCTTTTTCATTCTTTTCCCCATTTATTTACTTACTTATTTCAGTGTTGGCACTCAAATTTAGCTTCTATCACATCTAGATAAACACTGTCACTGAGCCAAATTCCCAGCTCAAATCTGTATTCAGACTTTGATTTATTAGACTTTTCAACAGGCCTACATTTTTTTGTTAGAAATACGTAAAGGCCTATTTCAAGAAAAAATATTTATGAAGTTTAAATTTGTAATTTACATCACTGTATGTTAATATTATATTTTGCATATGTCATACACTGTATTTTGATCACATTTACCCCTACTCTTCCTATGTCCAAACCCTACCTTCATACTCCCCCAATTTTGTGTCGTTTTGTTTTTGTTTTTGTTTGTTTGTTTGTTGAGACGGGGTTTCTTTGTGTAGCCTTAGCTGTCCTGGAACTAGCTCTGTAGACCAGGCTAGCCTCAAACTCACGAAGATCCACCTGTCTCTGCCTTTTGAGTGTTGGGTGTGCATGTACCACCACCTTTTTATATCCCATTGAATCTGATTTTGCTACCCTGGGTGTGGGACCATCCCCTGATCCTCTAACCCTTAAAGAAAATTGAGTCTCTATCAAGAAGCTGTCAGCTGTCCATGGCTCCTTGATAATTATGAGTTGGGGCTTATAAATCCTTTCTCCCTTCAAGCTAGAATATTAACTGGCTTGAACATTTGTAGGTCTTGTGAGTTCATGAGTACAGTAGTCCTATAATGTCCAGAAGATACTGTTTTGTTCTGGTCCTTTCTGACCCCTTATTCAAATTTCCCCCTCCTTACCTCTTCCTTAATAATGTCTGTGCCTTGGCAGGGATTGTGATATAGATGTCCCTGTTTGTGACTGAATACCACACTGGCCCATATTTTCTGTTCTTTGACCAGTTGTGATTTTTTTGTGTTAACTTCTCTAATGAGGTGTGAGAGCCACACTGATCTAGAGGGCAGTTTAATACTTTGTCTATTTAGCTGAGAAACAGTAGTAAGTTCACCTCTGGAGCCTGTGATTTCCCCAGCTATGAATTGTTGGCTGGATTTATAGTGTGAGGAATATGTTCCCCCTGTGGAAAGGACCTTAAGTCCAATCAGAAGGTGATCGGTTACCCTCAGAGCATTCCTGTCACCATTGCACCAATGGACACATCTCGCCCCGACTCTTAGTCTTTTATTGTGGATTACAAGGTTTGTGGCTAGTTAAAATTACTGATGACTTTCCCTAAACTCCAGCCAGATTGTGTAACACCTTCCAGTAAAGCTAGCAGCAAGAAGGGAGCTTTCTAACCAGTACCAGCTTTATTTCTCCGTGTCCTATGAGCAATGTGTGTGGTGTCTTTAGTAGTAGGGCCTCACATTCAGCTATGGTGGGCTAACAAGAGCAATGGTAATAGCCTGGGGAGTTCTTGGGGAGTTCTCCAGGACAGCTCTTACCAACTCAAGGGGAGGTATCCCACACCTGACAGTAGGCTTTGCATGTGGCAACCTATGACTTCTGGAATAATCATAATCTGCTATGTAGTGTAACTCAAATTCAACTATCTTATTTGAATTAAATATACAGAGAAAGGAAGGATGAATATGAATGTGTTTCTGTTTTCTTTTTCAAATAACTGCAGTATCAGTTATTCCTCCCAGCCCTGTTCCTTGTCTCCTCTCCCATCCCTTCCCCGACTTAAACTTCCCTCCCCATTATTCCCTCTTCCCCCTTCATAGCGGCTATGTTCTACTATCCTCCCTCTTTTAAGATTCTTTTCTACCTCCCCATCAATGGTTCCTTTCTAGTTTCCTGGAGTCTACATGTACTCCCAAATTAAAAACATAACCTAGAGATTCAAAGCTAAGATTTATAGATGAGTGAGAACATGCGACATTTATCCTTCTGTGTTTAAGTTTCCTTACTTAGTATAATGTTTCTAGGCTCCATTAATTTACACAGAAGTTTTGTAATTTCATTTTTCTTTACAGTTGAATAAAATCCATTGTATGTAGGTACCCCATTTTTATTTTCATTTCGTCAGCTGATGAGCATCTAAGCTGTTTCCATGTCGTAACAATTATGAATAGAGCAGTGATGAGTATGGGTGAGCATGTGTCTCTCTAGTAGGAAAAAGAGCCCTTTGGGTACATGCCCAGTAGTGGTATACCTGGGTTATATGGTAGCTCTATTTCTAGTTTTTGAGGAACTGCCATGCTGGTTTCTGTAATGACTGTGCCAGTTTCCACTTCCACTAACAGTGCATTCATTAAGCTCCTCAGTTCCCACATTGACGCCAACATTTGTTATCTTTTACTTTTCTTTATGAAAGAGGATTTCACCATGTTATCCTTGCTGGCCTGGGACTCACTATTATAGACTGGCTTTGAACTCAGAGTTCCTGCCTCTTCTTCCCCAATGCTAGGATTAAAGGTGTGGGCTACTGTTTTCAACTAATGTTTTTTCTTCTTTCTTTTTCTTAAGATTTAGTTTTATTTTATGTGTTGATGTGTGCGGGTATTTCACCTGCATGTATATCTGTCCGCCATATGCTTGGAGTGCCAAGGAGTCCAGAATGGGGCATTGGATCCTCTGGGACTGGAGTCAGCTGGAAACTGAACCCCGGTCCTCCGCAAGAGCAGTGCGGGCTTTTGACTCCAGTCGTCTCTCCAGCACTGTCTTTGGTTGTCTTAATATTAGCCTCTGACTAGAGTTAAGATGAAATCATAAAGTAATTTTAATTTTCATTTCCCTGATGATTATAGGTGGTGAACTGTTCTAAACATACTCCTTAGTGCCAAGTGTGTTTAACATTTATACCCAAGTAACTAGTTAATCACAAGATACAGATCAGGCAGGCAAGGTGGCACATGCCTTTAATCCCAGCACTCAGGAGGCAGAGACAGGTGGAGCTCTGTGAGTTCAGGCCGGCCTGGTCTGCAGAGCAAGTCCAGGACAGCCAGAGCCACACAGAGAACCCTGTCTCAGAAAAGCAAAAACAAAACAAACAAAGAAGAATGGTTACTGAATCCCACTATTCCTGAGTAAGGTCAAATATATGTTCTTTTATTTCTTTTTTAAAAGCAGCCTCTGCTCCCATGCTTTTCATATTTAAATAAAACAACAATAAAAATAAACAAAAAATCAGGCTAGTGGGATGGCTCAGAGGTATAGGTGCTTGCTGCCAACCCTGAAGAGAAATTCAACCCCTAGATGTCACATGGTGGAAGGAGAGGACCAACTTCTGCAAGTTGTCCTCTGATAAATGAATAAATGTAAAAAACAAAAACCAAAAAACTTTGGAATAAGTGATTTATCTAGGTTTGGGTTTTATTTTCTTGCCAGCAATTTGATAGATTTCACGTGTCTTTTAAATTTTTTTTCCTATCAGGCTTGGGAAATTCTTAGCCCTTCCCTACCCAATATTGCATCTTCTGTGCTTTCTCTGATTGGACATAGTTAGACTGCCATTGTCCTTGAGGTTTCCTTTTGTTGTTGTTGTTTTGGGAACAAGACTTCTTTTGGCTGTCCTGGACTTGCTTTATAGACCAGGCTGGCCTGGCTCTGCCTTCTGAGTGCTGGGTTACAGGTGTTCGCCGCTGTGCTCAGCTTATTATGTAAATTTTAATCTTCAGACTTTTGTTATATGCTTTGGTTCTTTTCTGTATAATTTCTTGTTCTCTGAGCATAATTGTAAGTTTATTTTTTATTTCTTCAAAATATATTAAAACATGCTTATTTTAGAGACTATAATATGAAAAGGGATGCTTTACCTACAGCCGTGTGGAACCCCAGCTGGATGCCACACATGTTTAACTTCCTTCCTGTTTCTCTGCTTACAAAGTTTTGGAAACCAAAGTTCAACTCAATAAGATAGTGTATTTTCTGGGGCCAAAGATCGTTTGTCTGTCCATACTTACTTTATTTAATCTTTAAAAGAGTCTGTTTTAGGGCCATCAAGATGCTGCATCAGATAGAAGCAGTTACTACCAAGCTTGACAACTGAAATTCAATCCTCAGGGCTCACGTGGACGGTGGGAGAAGAGAGCCAACTCCACAGAGTTGACTTGGGTTCCACAGCTCCTCCCCCACACAATAAATAAATGGAATAAAAATGTGTTGAAAATAGTCTCATCTGTAGTCATGTTTTCGAGACAGGGTTTTTCTGTGTAGCTCTGGCTGTCTGGAACTTGTAGACCAGGTTGGCCTCAAACTCTGCTTGCCTCTGCCCCCAGAGTGCTAGGATTAAGGGAATGTGCCACTACACTAGCCATCATCAGTGCTTTCTAAGATTTTGAAAGTAATTTTTCCTGAATAGTTTGTTGTGTTAATAAGAGAACGGTTCTGGGTTTTTAGTTTACCATAGAAACTGCTTCGGTTCCTTTTTACTTTGCTTTTCTTTCTATTTTATTTTTTAAATCATAAGTTCTGACCGTAGCATAGTCTGGTCTAGAATTAGTCAACCTGATGAGTGTTAGGATGGCAAGCATGAACTCCACTCCTAGTCCTTTATGTCACATCAGACTTAAGCTTCTGTTTCTTCAGCTCTAGCTGTGAGCAGTGTGACTGGAGGACTCGCATCCAGGAAGCCAACAGCATTTAGGTTCCTCTGTCCTGTTGCAGTTTCTGCCCATTTATATTCTTGTCCTGTGGCAGATGAAATCATCAGGTTCATAGTTTTCAGTTTTTCCCAGAAGTGTTTGGTGTAGAGGACACTTGCTCTGAGAGTTAATTGGGTGAAGAAAAAATGGTACTGGAAAGCCAGGGAGAAGCCTGCAGCTGAAGTGATGGATATCATTTATTGCCAAGAGAGTGTGAGCTAGTGATCTGGAAAAGAGGGCTCTCTTGTTTCAGCCACATTACATTACATATCTGGTGAACCCTATTGGCCCATAAAATCCTTTCCATTAGTCAGGGTACTCTGTGCTTTTGTTCTTGACTGCTGCTGTTCTTAGAGCTGTTTGCTTGCTTGCATGTCTCAATTTCCTTTTTAGAAGGCAGACAGTCATATGTTTTGAAATGTATTTACAGTAATTGGAGCTTTTTAGCTTGGTTAAGTCCTTCCTTCAGATCTAAGACTCCCATTTTAAAGCTTATGTTCAGAAAATGCCCGTGTGATCCCTTGCCCCAAGTGCCAGCAGCAGATGCAGCAGCTGGGAGTCCAACTGCTGGGCAGCTTTCTAAAATCCAGACACGTGCTGTTCACACTTTGGCTTCTGAGGAAAGGAACGGTGGTTAAAAGAGAGGAGGGCCTGGCAGGGGGCCGGAGAGGGAAAGCTCATGATGCTTGCCCAAGGCTGAAGGCTGTGTCAGCTTTCTTCCTCTCTTCTCCAGCTGGCGTTGGTAGGGTAAAGTAAATCACGGTAGAGTGATTATGAGCTGAATTCGCTGGAGACTTCTATGAGACATATCTGTGACATCACCTTGTTATCACTGTCTGTTCTACATAACCTCTTTTCACCTCTCCCCTGAGAGAGGGTGATGCCCAGAATTCATGTCAGGGCAGTGAGCACAAGGAAATGTTTGGTAACCATTATTTTTGAGATGCCTGCTAAGAGTACACACTCAGGCCATTGCCACATTGTTCAGGACTCTTCAGTGGAAAGGAAAAAACCTTCAGTGCAAACATGGCCTGATTATCCACTGTGATTAAATTATTATTTTTTAAGTGTAGAAGGGGTGGGAAGCCAGAAAGTTTTGAAAAAAATCTTTATTTAGATATTTTATTTTATGCATGAGTACTTTTGCCTGCATGTATATATGTGTACCATTTGTGTGCCTGGTGCTGGTGGAGGTCAGAAGAGGGCTTCAGATCCCCTGAAACTGAAATTATAGGTGGTTGTAAACTGTCATGTGAGTGCTAGAAATCAGACTCTGGTCCTCTGGAAGAGTAATCAGTGCTCTTAATGGCTGAGCCATCTCTTCAGCTCCTAAAAAAATGTCATTGTATTTATTTAGTGTGCGTGTATGCATAGTGTGTATGCCCATGCCCAAATGTACTGTGGTACATACAGAGGACAGAAAACAACTTGGAGGAGTCAGTTCTGTCCTTCACCATGTAGGTCTCCTTACTGACTCCCCTCTTCATTGTAAACACACGCACACAACACATGTGCACATACACAAAAACCTGTGCTTGCCAAGCAGTGAGTTTTTAAAAAGTATCAGATTATGTTATTCCTGTTCAAAGTCTCTGCTAGCTTTCTGTTTCATTTACAGTAGCAGCCTCTTTACACGGACTTCCTGTGAGGACTTCTGTTTACTTCCGGCTGTTTTACATTTTTTATCCTATTCACTTCTGTTTTTTCCCATCTTATTGACTCTTTTCTAGCCATATTGGTCTTCTTGCAGGTCCTTGGATAAACTGGAGAAGTTTAGACCTTCTGGTTTTGTTTCTTTTGGGGGGGAGTTAGGGGATGGTTCTCTGTGTAGCCTTGGCTGTCCTGGACTGACTTTATAGACCAGGCTGACCTCGAACTCACCTGTGCCTCCCAGAGTGCTGGGATTAAAGGCGTGTGCCAGCACTCGTGGCTTCTTTGGGCTTTTCAGTTACTGTTTTCACTCCTTGAAATACTGTGACCTGCTGAGTGGTGAACCTCTGTAGTCCCTACAGTCTGTTTATGCAGCCTCTCTGAAGCCTGTCATTTTCTGCTTCCACACTTCACTCCTGGTCTTCCTTCCCTGCTCACCTATGTGCTGGATGGTAAAGAATTTACTTCTCTCCACTACTAGGTACCCTGCAGATAGTTTTTGGTTTTTGTTTTTTACCTGTTGTCTTAGGCAAAGAGTTTACCATCTAGAACAGTGACTGGCTCATTGTAAATTTTCTGTGAATATGTGTGATGTTCAAGTGAAACACTTGTTTGTTTCTAGGTTGGTGTGAACAATGAAGGTCAAGTGATGTTTGTTTGCTGGTCATTATCTTTGTAAAATTTTTTAACCTTTATGTTATATTGTGTGTATGGGTGCTTTGCCTGCATGTGTATCTGTGTACCACATGTGTGCCTGGTACCCATGGAGGCCAGAAGAGGGTGTGGATCTCCTACCATCACGTAGGTGCTGGGAATCAAACCTGGGTCCTCTGAAGAGCAAGCATCCGGTGCTCTTAACAACTGAACCATCTCTCCAGACCTCTGTTTACTGGGTTATTACTAATCTTACTGGTAATGTCTTTTTGTGGTTTCTGTTAAGGTTATTTTAATGAAAATATAATTTCTAATTAATGTTTTACATCCTGAAATTAAATTAAAATATATTAAGTGTGCCTGGTGTTTGCCACTAATCATGGAACCAGTATCTTTAAGGTTTTTGTAAATAAAATTTCTTCAGAAAAGTGTGTCCTTTTTTTTTTTCCCTATTATTATTTGTTTGTTGTTGTTTTGAGACAGGATTTCTCTGTGTAGCTGTTGTGGACCTGCTCTGTAGATCAGGCTGGCCTCGAATTCACAGATATCTGCCTGCTTATGCCTCTCTGAGTGCTGGGATTACGGGGGTGTACCACTGTGCCTGGCTTACAAATTCTTTCTTATCTAGTCTCATAAGACTTTTATCTTTGGGGCTGGAGAGATGGCTCAGTGGTTAAGAGCATCGTCTGCTCCTCCAGAAGACCTGGGTTCAATTCCCAGCAACCACACGGCAGCTTAAAACTGTCTGTCACACCAATTCCAAGGGATCTCACACCTTCACACTAATGCATATAAAATTCAATTAATCATTTTTAAAAAAGATTTTTATCTTTTATTCTTGTATTTACCTGCCTGATACTTTAGTTTCTTCTTTTGTATTCAGTTATCATATTTCTACTACCACTTTAGAGCTTTTCTATCCTGTTTATGTAAACTATGTAATTTAAAAAGTGATTTACAGAACTAAAAAGATGACAACATTGAAGACACTTCTAAGACAATTCTCTGTCAAAGATGTTCTTTTGATTTTGTGTATGTATATTCAAGGATTCCACACAGTTATAAAGGTACTGGGTATAAGATGTTTGGTTGTGCTGTTTTTCACTTATGAGTAATTAGGGTGTAAATTCTTCATTTGTGATATTGTTTCTTGGAGGCACGGACATTCTCTGTAGTTAGTCTGGCTGTGGATTTCTTTTTAGTTGGCTAAGTGCTGAGATTATAGACATGTGTCTCCATGCACAGAATTGTAACTAACATCTGTATACATAAAATTTATACTTGTGTTTTTGTATTAGAATATTTATTTAAACTTTTTTTGGAGACAGGGTTTCTATATATGCCCTTCCTGTCCTTCAGCTCACTGTGTAGGCCAGGCTGGCCTCATATAAGGTGCATATGCCTCTGCCTTCCTGGCGCTGTGATTAAAGGCGTGCCCCACCAGGCCGAGCTATAGTATTTATTAATTTGTTATGTTTGTCTTTTCCAAAGAGCTTCATTTTGCACATGTTCAAGATTGAAGCAGTGTTGATCCTCCTCTTTCCACTTCATTTTTTTCATATTTTGATCATGTTTTTCACCTTTGTCAACTCCTCCAATATCCTTCCTACCTCCTTACCCACCCAACTTCAAGTATGTTTTCTGTCTCAAAAACAAGTACAAAAATCAAAACAAAAAATCAATAAGAAAAAAAATAACACAAAACAAAAAGCCCACAAGAAAATATGGTTGATATACCCAGTGATATCCCATTCATTCCACTGGAAAAACACTGATTTTCCCTTTGCTGTCAGATGTCAGCTGCAAATAGCTTCCTGATTAGAGGTGGGATCCTGCTTGTTTCTCTTACTGCTGGGACTCTCACCTGGTGAACCTGTGCAGGTCTGTGCATGTTGCACAGTCCAGATTTCTGTGAGTTCATATGTGCACCACTCCTATCTTGTCTAGAAGATACTGTTTTCTTGGCATCATCTACCATCTCTTTCTCCTGAAGTTTTTATGCCTGCTCTTCCATGCAAATCTCTGAGCCTTGAGGGGGGAGGCCTTGGATAAAGACGGCCCATTTAAGTTCGAAGTCTCCACAGTCTTTCACCTCTCTCTCTCTCTCTCTCTCTCTCTCTCTCTCTCTCTCTCCC
>CM053746.1:42415003-42466742 GCA_028658305.1 Pachyuromys duprasi | reverse complement strand
TGCAGGCAAGTTGCTCTTGTGGGTTCTTGGGTTTGTAATTGGGTGGCATAGATGATACCATTCCCCTGTGGTATCATGCAGAGGGCCTTGCAGCACTATGAAGCAGGGCAGAAGCTTCTGGTTGAGTACTAGCTCAGCGTCTCTATGTCTGATGACAGCGTTGTCTTAATGGGCTTTGGAGAGCCTTGGCAGTAGCCTATGGGGTTTAGTAGGAACTCCTTTGGTCAACAAGATATAACTCATTCCAGACACTGGAGGTCTAGTTGGGGCATTGATTTCCCCATTGTGTAGTGGCTCCTTCAAATTCTTTTCGTATATGTATATATTTAAAGACGGTTCTACAGTAATGGGTTTGTATCTGTTTTTCCAAGAAGGCTTTAGTGTTAGTTCCCTCTCCATAAGCCCTCCTTTACCTTGCTCTCCCATATTCTGGTTTCCTCCTTACTCTCCCTTCCCTGAGAGATTGTCTTCTTCCCTGGCCCCTTAGCATGTACCTGACCTGTGGTTATTTCTGATTATAGCATACATATTAACAGTTTAAAAGCTAACACCCACATAGGGAGAAAACATGCAATATTTTTCTTTTTGGATGTGGGTTACCTCAAGATTTTTTTCCTGTTTCCATCATTCACCCTCAATTTTCATTTTTGTTAACAGCTGAATAATATTCCATTGTTTAAGTATACCACATTTTTATTATCCATTTGTCAGTTGGTAAACATCTAGGCTGTTTTTAGTTTCTGGCTATTCTGAAAAGAACAGCAGTGAACATGGATGAGCGAGAATGTCTACAGTAGGATGTCGAGTCATTTGAGTGTGAGCCCAAGAGCGGTGTAGCTGGGCTTTGTAGTAGATGGATTCCCAGCTTCTTGAGGAGTCTCACACTAGTTTCCACAGTTGGGTTTTTGAAATAGGATCTCATTCTGTACTCGTGGTAGTTCTCATGCCTTCCTCTCTCACATGCTGGAATTACAGGTATGAGCCATCACATCCAGCTAGAATATATTTTTAGAACTTGCTATGTAATTGAGGTGTAAGCCACCATGCCTGGCTTTGTGAAGTGCTGGGGACTGAGCTTCATGCATATTAGGCAAGCACTCTACTAACTGATCTACACCTCAAGCACCAGTATACACCTTTTTGCTTGTTTGTTTGTTGTTTTTGTTTTTGTTTCTGAGACAGTGTCTTATGTTTCCCTGGCTGGCCTGGACCTCTCTGTATAGACAAGGATGACCTTGACTTCCTGATTCTCCTGAGGTTTGCTCTTGGTCTGTGCTGCCCTGGGGATTGAACTTGGGGCCTCCTGCATACCAGAGAGACACTCTGCCAACTAAGTTACATTTGCTCCCAGTTTGCATTTTTTTTATTTTACTTTATTGTGTTGTATTTTTAGATGTAAGTGATGTGCCTGCATGTGTGGGTATGCATAATGATATTGGATTATCTAGAACTGGAGTTACTGATGATTGTGAGCTACCATGTGGGTTCTGGGAACAGTGCTCTTAATTACTAAGCCATCTTCAGCCCTCAGTTTTATATTTTTAACAATGTTTGAAGATGTCCAAAGACTGCTTTCCTTTGTTTGTTTGTTTGTTTGTTTTGTTTGAGATAGGGTTTCCCTGTGTAGCCTTAGCCGTCCTGGAACTGGCTCTGTTGACCGGGCTGGCCTTGAACTCAGAAATCAGCCTGCCCCTGCCTCCCATGTGCTGGTATTAAAGGCGTGTGCCACCTCCACCCAGCTCAAAGACTACTTTCTTATGGACATTGAGCATTTTAGTCTTTATAGTGTTTTTCTAATGTATGCCTTCATATATTTGTTGAAAAAATATATAAGAAAACTTACCTTTTCTTTAAAAACAGAACTTACGTGCTAGAGTAGTTTCTAGTTCATAGCAAAATTGAACAGAAGATAAACTTCCCATATTATCTATTTTCCCTTCCTACAGCCTTCTCCACTATCAAACACCCCACACCAAAGTGATTATGTGCGTACACTTTTCATGGACATACTGCCTCAAGTTTGTAGTTTATATTCCTCTTCACTGTTGTACATTTTATGTTTGTTTTTTATTTATGGTTCTTGACAAATATACAGTGACATAGATCTACTGTTACCAGGTCTGTGAATTAGTTTTATTGCCCTTAAAAATGTTCATATGCCATCTCAGCATATATTTAGTTCTTTTGTCTCCTAGGCAACCGCTAGGAGTGGTTTTTACTCCTCTGTATTATTACGTATAGGCATAATACTATATATTTTAATCATCTCCATGCCATGTGTCCTTTTCATGCTGCCTTCTTTTAATTACTGATATGTGCTTATGTTTGTTTTGTTTTGAGACAGGGTCTCAGTATATAGTGTTGGTTGGCCTGGAACTCATTAAGTAGACCAGGCTGGTCTTTGTCTCTTGAGTGTTTGGATTGGAGGTGTGCACCACCATGTTTGGCTATGTAAGTTTTCTGCTTGCTTATACCACATTTGGACCTGGGTGCCTATAGAGACTAACAGAGGGTTATTGGATTCCTTGGTCCCCCGTGGAGGTTCTGGGAACCAAACCTGGGTCATCTGCAAAAGGAAGAAGTACTCTTAACCACTGAGCCTTTTCTCCAGACCATAATGAATATTCTGTTGTCTGAATATACTACAGTTTCTTAATTCACCTAGTGAAGGCATCTTGATTGTTTCCAAGTAGTGGCAGTTTCTAAATACATCCATCCATATACATGTTATTATTGTAGACCTTTGTTTTTTATTATTTGATCAAATATCTGGCAACCTGATAGCTGGTCCATATATTAAGAGTACCTTTTTGTTTAGGGTCTATTGAGGGTGTGTTTGTGTGTGTGTGTGTAGGTAAGTGGAGAATACACTTGCAGAGTGCCAGACATGGACACTGGGTGTGACACTCCTTTGTGACACTCCTACTTACTGCCCTGAGACCAGATCCTTCATTGAACTAAAAGCTCTCCATTTTGGCAAGAGCTCAGTTTGCCTTTGCCCCTGAATACAGGGGGTTACAGTCATGACTGCTTTGCTCAGTGATTTATGTAGTTGCTGGGGATTTGAACTCAGGTCTTCATGTTTAGAGAGTAAGAACTCTTAGCTACTGAGCCATCTCCCCAGCTCCAGTTTTGTTGAGACAGTGACTCACTGAAGCTCAGGCTGGTTTTGAAAACTTGATCCTCTTGCTTAGCAATGTAGAACGCTAGGATTACAGGCATGTAATTACCATGGCCCAGTTGATAATAAATTTTGTAAGAAACTACCAAAATGTCTTCCATCTTGTCTTGTTGTAAATTATGTTTTGTTGACTATTAGGAAGAATGACAATGTTTTCCCTGTTTTATTAACTATTTAAGACTCTATATAGTCGGTTTTTTTACAGCCTACTATCTTTGTTTATCAGTTTATTTGAGCAAGTAGTAAGTATAACAAGTGCTTACAATAGTCATTGGTAGTTTATTATTATGGGTGTGTGGGTATGCCATTGTTGAGATGGAGGTCAGAGTACGTATTTGGGAAATTGTTCTCACCTTACACTTTTATGTTGGTTCTAGGAATTAAACATAGTGCCCAGCCTTGCATGGCAAGAGCCATTGCCTGAGTTGTTTTTGTTGACATATCATTGGTAATGCCTCATTTGTATTTGAGGTGGTTGTGGGTTTTTTTTTGTTTTTTTTTTTTTTATCATCTACTGCTGCTTCCAACACAGCTACAGGTTCAGACTGACTAAAGTGGTAAGAAAATAAAGAAAAGAAGACATACAGAAACATGTATAGGAAAGCCAGGGTTAGGTGGACTGCTATCTCTGATGCAGAATCCACAACACCTGAAAATTCAGTGTGCTTATTATGTAGATTTTAATTGGGGAGGGTTTCATATTGTATACAGCTGAACAAGGAGACAAGGTTATTACACACAGAAAAACCAGGAGGCAAGGTTTATGGTATACAGGTGGATCAAGGAGACAGATTAGGCAATCTTGGTAGGCACAGTCTGTGGAGGTAGGGAACAAGTCTTCAGGTTGTAAATATTGAAGGAAGGGAACTGTGGTGACATTTTCTGTACCTGCTGTCAGTATCCACATTCAGATCCCTGAGGAAGGCTTTACCATTTCCCTCTGAGCCTCACCTACACCCTCTGCCCTTCAAAGTGGGGGAATTTACAATATTCCCATTGGTCTGAAGTAGTTGACATGGTCAGTTCATGTTAACAACACACGTTACTCAGGGCTTCTACTTTTCACAATTTATTCATTTATTTTTATGTCTGAATATATATGCATGTGTGGAGGCTGGATCTCTTGGAGCTGGAATTGTAGGTGTTTGTGGGTCACCTGGTTTGTTAAGTAGGGTTGGGATCTGAATTCGTCTCATGATTACCACTGTTCTTTAGTCAGGCTGCTCTATGGGATATTGGAGTAGACCATCTGGCCTTAGTGATACCTGCTCTCAGCATTTTGGCCTTCCTCTTGGCCCCTAAAGGCAGAAGCGTGTTGCCAAGGAAGGGAAATACCTTTACATCCATGTGCTAGTCCTTTAAGAGAAAGCCTAGAGGAAGTGATGTGCAGGGAACATCTGCACTTGGGTTGAGTGGAGAAATGGAGATGCGCCGCAGCTGCTGTAAGGCCCTGGCAGGCTGAGGCGCTGCTGTCTGTTGGGGTTTACTTCTGTCTACATTGAAACATGGCTTGGGAGGGGGTTGGTGGCCTGCTGCCAGCCTCAGTTAGCCTGCCCTCCTCTTTTCTCCTCAGCCCCTTCCCCCAGCCTCCCCTCCCTCATGCTTTAAAGTCACATTTCCAGGCCAGACGTAGAATTAATCTCTGGGCACTTCACATTGCTGGCAGCTGAAAGCAGGATGTGGGATTTTTTTTTTTCTTTCTTTCTTTTTTTTTTTTTCTTTCTCTCTGTGTCTTGGCTGACTTTTTTACCTCTCGAAGAATTTGGAAGGCCGTGAGATCCCCCCCTCCCCAAGTACTGTGGAGTTTTTCAGCTCGCTGATCACCCTGCTGCGGCTTCACCCTAATAGACTTCATATGTTGATGCAGTTGACATCAGTATCAAACTATTTTACATGTGATCTGGTGTATTTCCTGAGGAAATCTGCAAGATATTTATTAAGAACTAATAAAATAAACCTCTCCATGAGTTTTTAGGTAGTTTTCAATTTTTCATGTCTCTCTCGTTTCCTCTTATCAATGAATTGCTATTTTCTCTCTCTACTCTGACCATCGCAAAAGGAAACAAAAATAAATGTTTTAAACTGTTCCTGAAGGGATAAGGAGAGAATAGTTCTGCCATGATGTATCAGCCAGAGCTGTATTTTTAGTGCAGCATTGTAGAAACTAAAAATATCCTGTTATAGTGGATCCTTTTTATAGGTCTCTCTCTCTCTCGCTCTGTCTCACTCTCCGTGTGTGTGTGTGTGTTTATAATGCTGTAAGCACAAGTGCCTTTGTGCATCAGCAGCCGCTCTTCCCATTACAGCTGGACTCCATTAGTCCTTGAAAATTAATGTAATCCTAGTTAAGAAAAAAATTAATTACTCTACCAGAGCTGTGTTTCATCCAAAGCTAGTGTTAGCTCCCTAGCTGGCAGCTTAGTTTGAGAGGCTCCAGGGACCCATGGAGTTGTGGCTTTGGTATCATGCATTTGCTGCTGTGTTTTTCCTGTTGAGAGCATTCCTCACGTCTCAAGAGTTAGACATGTGGCATGCAGAGTGACTGCAGACCCTTCTGCCTCTGTGAATTACTGTTCCAGTCTGGCCATCCCCAGAAGGTATGTCCACCACAGGCTTAACTCACCTGCTTTTGCAGGTTTTCTTCCTCAGTTTCTTTATGAGGGAGTTGGTTTCTCATGTGCCAAGGAGAGGGAAAAAAAAAAAACCCTTCATGGACGTCTAAGAGGTGGGCAATCTCTGCCAAGGAGGAGTCAGTGTGGATGATTAAGAATGACAGTCACAGGCTGGAGACATGGCTTAGTGGTAGATCCCTTGCCTAGAATGCATGATGCCCTTGTGTTCAGTCCCTAGCACTGTTTCAAAACAAAACAAAACAGGGATGACAGTCATGATTTGCCCTCTTACTGTTTGTTAAGGGTTTAGGCAAGTCTGCTTAGTGCATACCTTTTATTATGAACGAGCATGTTAAAGCTGACTGCCAGTTTCTGATCAGACTTCTCAGCACCAGCGCTGAGGAGGGACTGACTGGCTCATCCTGTGAGTAACACTTCCAGCGTTGTGATCAGCGCTCCGGGATGCGGGTGTGGGGCGCAGTCCAGAACTGGCTGTAGTCCGCTCGCCTTCACAGCATAGGTTTTGTATGACCTCCTGCTTCTGTTGTCCTTTGTTTTGCCTCTTTGGGAACCTGGCAGGGTTTGGGGATGGGGAAGAAGATGTGTTATTTGTTTCCTTACTGGTCAGACTCCCCAGGCCCTCTGCTGAGTGGTCAGGCAGGATCCATCTGTGTTGGACTACACTTTTCTTTTTGTGCTGAGCTGGGGCGTGAGCAGCCAGGCCTCCCAACGTGCCATGATGGCATGAATTCTGTGGAGCTGGTCAGAACAAAAACAGGGTTAGTGCCCTTTTGTTTCTTTTTGGGCATGGGCTCTTGAGGCTTGTATTGGGACCTAATGTTCTTTTCTGCTGCTAACTGTGGGTCTTCCTTTGGCCCCTCCTTCTACCCTGTAGCTAACAACTAGTTGAGCCTTCAGCTTCCTGTATTTGATCCCTAAGCACTGTAGTTCAGTAAAAGTAATAATTAGGCATTTTACACATTTATTTTATTAGTGAAGAGAGCTGATGTGTGATGGGCTGGAAATTGTAACACAGCCAGTTTCCAGATTTGAAAAACGTAAAAGGAACAGTTTTTAACAGAGGCAGTGGGCCTGTTAGCTGGAGTTCTCAGCTGAGCCGAGATGAGAGTAGCGTGGGCCCCGGGGAGAGCTGCGCTGCTGGGAGGGTGCAGAGCCATGCTCCTTGTTGTTACAGTCTGTGCAGTGCCCGTCCTTGAGGGTGTTTGACGCTGGCATTGGAAAAAAGGAAACCTTGTTTTCCAAGAACTCTGCTCTCTCTCAGCTTGATAAGCATTTAAAAATAAAAGCTGCACAATCGAAATTGGCAGTGCATCCTCATTCTTTTGTCTCTCTGTTTATTTTTTTCCCTCATCCCTCAACATGTGTGCTACAGCCCATGGTTATTACACCCTCAAGAATGATGTCCTGGAACTCAGCAAGCTTACACCAAGGTCTGCCCGCCCTGTGCTGTTTGAAGCTGGCTGAGGCATAAGTGGCCTAGCACTGGGAGTCTGCACATTAGCCCCAGCAGCCCCAGCTGTGGCACATTTCTCCTTTCTCCCAAAGCCATTGCTTGGAATCTTGAGTTCTAGAATCCCAGTTGTCAGCTCTTTTGTTAGTTTTTGCAGTTAACTTAATTGATTTGTTTACCTCTCCATTGGAGGAGCTCAAAAAGGAAGTACTTTGACACTGATAAGGAGCTGTTCTGTTCTTCCTTTCATATCGAAAAGCTACAGTGGCTTAGGATAGGGGAAAAAATCTATTTCTAAAAGGTTACTAATGGCTCATTCTTCGATTTTCAGAAGTATTTCAGTTTAATTGCTACAGTGTTTTGCTCTAGAGAAATTTAGGGGTATGTGGGGGACAAACAAACAAACAAAATCCTCCATACAAACTGTGTGTATGTGTGAGGGGGAAGGGGGAGTGGTTTTAAATGACATTGTGAGACAGCACCAAACTCTGCCCTAAACATTGCATACAGATTCCACTGGGGTCGTGCACACGTGACCTTAGCAGGACTTACTTTATCTACGGCAGTGTAGGTGACGACCAGATTTTCCATATGAGTAAGTTCTGGTTAAAGCAACTTACAAACAGCATGTCACTTGTTGTAGTGTTTCTGGTTATCATTGCCATTGGGTTAAGTCAGAACCTGGAGTTAGTTTGGTAGGGTGTAGTTTCAAGTTTGCAAACTTCATTCCTAGTTGATGTTTGCAAAGTGTTAGTGCCTGATGTAATTGAATAGGGTGTTACTTCAGGTTAGGAATCCTTGCTTTTGCTGGCTGCTTAGACTGAACTTGGTATTACTGTTTCCCAAAGAATATTTTTGGTTTGAAAACTGAAGGTCAGCAGTTCGCAAGTGCTGAGCTTGAGGCCAACTCTGTGGTTTGTCTTATGCCACTGGGCCAGCAGCGCCGCAGTCCTGATCGATTGATCTGCAACAATTAGAAACCACGAACAGCCACTGCCAGACAGAACTCCATCTCGCCCCATTCCCTTCTACAACCTGTCTCTCTGCCCAGGTCCCTTTCTCTCTCCTCCATTGCTTGTCTTCTCCTTGGTTATATATTTCACTTTGGGGGCTTTATCTTTTTCCATCTCTCTGTCTCTTTCCATAACAGTTTTTAATAATGTTTTAGTTAGTTCCAGCCTTTTCCCTGAATGGATCCCATTGGAAAATGCATTTGAAAGGAAACAGTTATACACTTCCCCTCCTTTGAAACTGTTTGGCACCTTTTCCAGTGCAGTAAACCATACAACATGTATTTTCAAAGTTTCCAAACACAGACATGCTGGCGTTAAATTTATGAAAAATATTTTACTCAGCTGTATGGTAACTGTGACTTTCAGAGATCCTGATCAGATTTGAAAATCGCTGCTGACTTTTGGAACCTCAACAGGTTTTCAGATCTCTATAGGAAATACAGTCACACTGGCTGTTGGGAAGTCTATGGCACTTTGAGCTTTGGCCTTGACTTGATTGTTGGGCTGGCTGAATTGAGGCAGATGCAGATGTGGGAATTCCCAGTCACACCCAGACAAAAAAAGGGAAAGTCAGTGAGCCATTTGAAGAGTATTTCTTTGCTATGTTGGTCCCAGGGGAGACAGAAGGCCAGTCCTTCTGTTCACTAAAATCAAGGTTAGCAGTCACCAATACCTGTTTGTATAGCTCAGCCTTTTTTTCTGAGATGGGGGTCTCTGGTAACTAAGGCTGGCTTTGAGCTTGTTGTGTAGTAAAGAAAGACCTTGAAGTTCTAATCTTGCTATTTCTGCCTACTGGATGCTAGGGTTACAGACATGGCCAGTTTTATTTTCTTTACAATGTCATTGATAGGAAGAGTTCATTATTGACATTCAAGGCTATTGAATAGTGTCAGTATTGCTAATTAGCAATATTCTCAGTATTGCTAATGTTGTAAATGCTTATCTTTCTTTCCCTTTTTAAACCTGTGATTTAATTAAAATTGTATTAGAATCAGGTTTAGGTATTTGACTGAGGTTAGAATTTGGTCAGTAATGACAAGGATTCTTCTCAAGGACCCCAGGAGTTGATTTAGATTCCTAGGAATACTGTTAAAGTAAGAAGCCTTTTGGAACAGGGTTCTCCAAATGACTCAAACAGCTGCATCACATCTTGGCTCGGGTAGCTTTATGTACTACACCATTTTCAGCTTTTCTTCGCCTGTCAGCCTGACAGGGATGAATTCTGCCTTAGAGCACCGAAATGGATTCTGTGCTGCCTTGTTAGGCCAAAAGCTCCTGAAAACACCTTACAGAACCTGGGTGTCCTGCAGGCCATTTGTCCCACTCAGTCCAATTAACAAGAGTTTATGCAGGAATGGGGGAGGGCATGATCAAATCCTCCTGTACCCTCCTTTCCAAATGCTGGGATTACAGGATTGTAAAACTAGTTAAAACTACCCACAAAGCAGAAGCAGAAAGATTTTGAGTTAAAGACCAGTCCTAGCTACAATCTGAGTTCAAGACCAGGTGGGCAACTTAGTGAGATTTTGTCTCAAGCTAAAAAGTAAAAAGGGAAGGGGCCTGGAGAGATGGTTCAGAGGTTAAGGGCAGTTTCTGCTCTTCCAGAAACTCTTTTGTTTCAATTCCCAGCACCCACATGGCCACGTATAGCTGTCTGTAACTCCAGTTCCAGGCATACATGTAGGCAACACACCACTGTAAAATAAAAACAAATAAATATTTTTGTAAAGAAAAAAAAAGTAAAAAGTGGCTAGGGCTATAACTCAGTGATAGAGTTTTTTCTGTTTTGTTTTTTTAAGCACATAGGTGGTCCAGTCCCTTGTACTACAAACAACAACATCTAATCCCTAATACTGCAAACAATTCAAACTATGGGTTTCTATAGTTATTATTGACCCTGTTAGTTAGCTTTCTATTATAGCAGATACCCAAGACAGTTGATTTAAAAGAAGTTTATTTTAGCTCTCATTTTTACAGGTTTCAGTCCATGGTGGCCTGACATGAGGCAGCACATGAGAGTAGGAAGAAAATGCAGAGCAAAGCCTTGTGGCTGAGGTGCACAAGTAGAGAAAGTGGGGACCGAGGTGGGCATACCTCTAGTGAAACCTTTCACCAGGCTCCACCTCGTAATGGTTCTCCTACCTCCTGCTAGCACCAAGGTGAGGAATAAGCCCCAATATAGGTAGAATTGACAAATCTGTCAGCCAGAATACAAATTTGGAAGGGCTGTCGAAGAGAAGAGGGGAATGTCCAGTCTAGACCTTTAGGCCAAGAGTCTTGCTGGCACTTTGCAAGGTTGCTGGTGTAGTAGCTGAGAGCCTTGTGCTGATCTGTAGGCAGAGAGAGAGACTGGAGTTGGTATGAGCTTTGAAGCCCCAAAGCTCACCCCAGCGATATACCTCCTCCAACAAGGCCACGTTTACTCCAGTAAGCCACGGCTCCTAATCCTTTCACATAGTTCCAGTTTGTGGTAAGCATTTAAATATATGCCTGTGGGGGAGCATCTTTTTCCAGCCACAACATCTTACTTTACTTTTTATTTTATTTTATTATTTATTTTATTGAGACAGATGGTTGTGGCACAGGCCTTTAATCCAGCACACAGGAGGTAGAGGCAGGTAAATCTCTTGAGTTCCAGGACAGCAAGGGCTACACAGCGACAACCTGTTTTAAAAGCAAAAACAAAACAAAAAAACAACTCCTGAGTTGTTAGACGTCCTGACCGGCACTTGCTGTCCATCTTTTATATATTACAGTCATCCTGAAACAAATATTTCTTTATTCAGATCTCCATTATTATTTAAGCTAAAAGAGTCTTAGGGGCTGGAGAGAGGATGCTGGGCAAAATGCCTGATAGGCATGGATGAGGGTCTGAGTAACAACTCTTGGCCAAATGTGGTAGCGAGTGTCTGTAACTCAGTGCTGGAGGGTGGAGACAGGCCAATCCTAGGGGCTCACTGGCCAGCAAGTGTGGCAAAGCTGCAAGCTCCAGGTTCAGTGAGGTATCCTGGCTTAGAAAATAAGGTTTAGAGCAATAGAGAAAAGACATCCTACACTGACCTGGGCTCCATGTACACACACTGGGAAGTGCATACACATACATAAACATGCATATATATAAGCATGTGTACGTACATATGTATACAGTGATACACTGTCTCAAAAGTGTGTGTGTTTATATATATGAGACACTGTATTATTATGTAGCTCTGGCTGGCCTGTAACTCACTATGTAGACCAGGCTGGGCTGGAACTCACAGAGGCCTGCTTGCCTTTGCCTCCTGAGTGCTGGAATTAAAGCCCAGCTTCTAGTGAGAAAATTTTTCATTGTCTTCATTTTTGTCCTTTGAAAAGTAAACATTTTATATGTTTGATGAAAACCTGCTGGGTTTTTGTTTGTTTTTAAGTTTAATGTTATAGATACAGTGCTAAGTGCTATTCTTAACAAAGGATTGCAACTGAGCTACCAGTTTTTTAAAAAATGTATATCAATGTCTGTCTGATTAATGATACAAAGATGCAATGAAAACATACAAGCAGTTTTCATTTATGAAGAAAACAGTGCTAAGACTGGTGGTTTAATCAACTTTCCTCTGTGACTGAATTTTCTTGAAAAATACATATACCATTGGCTTGAGATTTGCCCTTTTGTTTTTTAGAGGCAAGACATGTTTGAACAGTTAGCTTTTGCTATTAGTTGTTCTTGTCACTTTTCTTCACTTTCCCATCACCTTCACCCTTGGGCTGCTTGATGTGGATTTTATTGATCTGAGGAGCCATGTCCTCGCGGAAGGAGCTGTGTCTTCTTTTGGTCCTCACCCATCAGGTGGACGTTCTGTCTTCGGTGAGCTTTCCCTTTTGTCACCCTCTTTTCTGGTGCACCTGACCAGCGTTGGAGTGGGTGCCTGGCATCTCCGTCATCTCAGGCCACACGGGCAGCACCTCGACAGTGCTGCCAGCTACTGCTCACTGAGAAAGTGTCCTCCAAATGTGCAGATTACCTTTTTATATAGAGAAAAGTCTCTGACATCCTATAATGCATCTTTGGAAGAGGGTTGTTTGCCTTTTGTTGTTGTTTTCTTGTTTTAAACTTTTTAGTTGGAAGTAATTACAGTCATAGGAAGTTATCTTATAATGTACAAAGACCTGGGCATAGTTGTTGTGATACACACCTTCAATCCCAGCATCGAGGGACAGAGACTGGCAGCATCTGTGAATTGGAAGCCACTCAGGGCTACATAGCAAAACCATGACTCTAAAACACAAATCAAGGGCTGGAGAGATGGCTCAGCAGTTAAGATCATTGGCTGTTCTTTCAAGAGGACTCATGTTTAATTCCTATCACCCATGTCGTGATTCACAACCACTCCAGTCTCAGAGGGCCCGACCCCCTCTTCTGGCGTCAGTGGGTAATGCGTGCTGGTGGTTTGCAGACCTACTCAGGCAGCACACCTATATACATAAAATGAAAGTTTTTAAAAACATGCAAAAGCCAAGTATTATTGTGAGTACTTTAAATACCACCTTTCAGGAGACAGAGGCAGGCAAATCTCTGTGAGTTTAAGGCTTGTCTACATATTGAGACTTTTATCCCTCAATAATAAATAAACAGAACAAGAAGAACAACAACAAAAAGAAAACCTACAGATTCCTGTACTAATCACTACTTCTCCCAGTACATACGGAATAACTTGAGTACAAAACAGATTATAGCATAATCTACAAATTTCATTCAGCTTGCACTTGTGTTTTCCTTTGTGTGTTCATGTACATGCAGGGACATGGATATATCTACATGTATAGCTTTATGTGGTTTATTACCACAATTGAAGTTTCATAAACTACTCCAAAATTGATGTGTAAACATGTTCTATTACTATAAGGCTCCCTCATTGTTCTCATTTAGAATTTCCCTCTTCCTTCTGCTCCTAAATGCTAACTCTTTGCAACCATGTTTTTCATCTCAATAATTACATTATTTTAATAGTGTATAAATTGAATTACGTAATGTACAACCATCCTATTTTTTTTAAAGGCAAGGTCTTATGTAGCATAGGCTGGCCTTGAATTTGCTGTGTATCTGAGGGTAACATTGTACTTTTAGGGCTGGAGAGATGGCTCAGAGGTTAAGAGCACTGGTTGCCTTCCCAGAGGTCCTGAGTTCAATTCCAAGCAACCACATGGTGGCTCATGACCATCTACAGTGGAATCACATGCAGGCAGAACACTGTCTATATAATAAATAAATGAATAAATAAATATTTTTTTAAAACCCAAAATATATTGTACTTTTAATTTTCCTGCCTTAATTTTTCCATCAAGTGCTGGGATTGCAGGCGCGTGCCACCCCACACCCAGTGACAGTGTGTAACTGTTCCAGGTTGGATCTATTACTCGGCTTGATTTCCTGAAGGTCTGTCCATCATATTGCATATATCAGTTTATTTTTATTGCTGAGTATATTTTGTAGCATAAATGTTCCAGAGTTTCTTGAACTGTTCACCTATAGAAGAATATTTGGGTTATTTCTAGTTTAGGCTGTTATGAATAAAAGTGTAATAAACTTTTCTATACAAGTTTTCATTTCTGTAAATAAAGCCCAGGAGTTGAATTGCTAGGTGTTATATCATAAGGCCTTTTTTTTTTTTTTAGAAGAAACTGCCAAGCTATTTTTTAGAATGGCAGTATGGCTAGTTTTGCGTTCTCATTCACAACATACGCCCAGCAGTTAACAATTTTGTGGCGTCACTCTCTTTATCATTTCAACTGGTTGGCTAGATGTAATATTGAACATGTTTTCACGTGCTTATTTTATATATAATTTTTTGTGAAATGCCTAGTTATGTAATTTATTTATTTTATTAATTTATTTTTCATTTTCCTGCTGTGTTTTCTAAGTTACTTATATAGTCTAGACGCTGCCTAGTCTAGTGTTTGGTAGATGATGTGGTTTGTAAATACCTAACCTTCTGTGTAACTTTCCATTTCATTTTCTTCACAGGGTCTTACATAGAGCAGAAGGTTTTCATTTCCTAAATTATGTATGCACCTTTTATTTAAATGTGTGTGTGGTTGTATGAGCTTTGTGTAGAGCAGAAAAGGGCATCAGATCCCTTCGAACTGGAGTCACAGACAGTTGTCAACTGCCATGTGGGTGCTGGAAACTGAACCAGAGTCCATTGGAAGAACAGCCAGTGCTCTTAATTGCTGAGCCATTCCTCCAGCCCCGTGGTGGGCTTCCTTCTCCTCCCTTTCCTCCTCTATCCCCTCCTCTTTATTTTTTGTATGTGTATGAATGTTTATCTGCATTTGAATGTTTGTCTGTCTATGTTGTATGCATGTGCCTCATGCCCATAGAAGCCAGAAGAGGTTGTCATGTCCCCTGAAACTGAGTTATAGACTATTGTGAACTGCCATGTGGGTGCTGTAAATCAATCCTGGGTTCTCTGCAAAAGCAGTGAGTCTTCCTAACCACTGAGCTAGCTCTCCAGCCATAAGGTTTATTTTGTCTTATCCCGTCCATTTGTCTGTCTGTCTGTCTTCCTTCCTTCCTTTTTTTTTTTTCTTTTTTTTTTTTTTCCCTGTGTAGTTCTGGTTGTTCTGGAACCCACTCTGTAGACCAGGCTGGCCTCAAACTCAGAGATCTGCCTGCTTTCACCTCCTAGTTCTCTAGAGGTGTGTGTGTGCCACCACTACCCAGCAAAGTTTTTATTTTTATATGTCAAGTCTACCAGCTGTTCCTCTTCTGGATTGGGGCTTTAACATTAAAGTCTTAGAAATATGCCTTTAAATCCCAGAACTCAGGAGGCAGAGTCGGGGTCTTAGAATTTTTTATTTATTCCAAGGCATTCTTCAGATATCTTTGTATAACGTTTTAAATTATATTAAGCCACTTGGAGGATTAGTATATGGACATTTAATTGGTTCAGCACCAATTTTAAAAAGATTTTTTTGTCAGTCAGGGTGGCCTAACGCCTTTAATCTCAGCATTTAGGAGGCAGAGGCAGGAGGACCTGTATACGTTTCCAGCCAAACAGGGATACATAGTAAGACCCTATTTTTTCTTTTCTTTTCCTTTCTTTTCTTTTCTTTTTTTCTCTCTCTTTCTTTTTAAAGGATGAAAAAGACAAGCTAGGAATGGTTCCATGGTTAAAGGGCACCCACGTGGAAGCTTACGGCTATTTTTAAATCTAGTCCCAGGGGATCTAACACCGTCTCTGGCCTTGACAGTCACTAGGCGGAAACGCACTGCACAGATATACATGTAGGCAAAAATCCATATTCATTAAATAAACAAATCTAAAAAACTTAATTGTAAAATTAATTTTAAATCTAAAAATTTTAACTTTTTAAATAAAAAATTAATTTAACATCTAAAAAATTAATTCTGAGGTAAAAAGAAATACATTTTTAAAAAAAAGATGGAGGGGGAGGAAAAGTCTCTTTCCTTTGAGCTAGCACCAGGAGTCACTCCTCTTCCCTCTTGCTTTGGTCTTTTATGTTTTTTGCCATTTTGGGCCCTTTGCCTTTCCGTATGAAGTTTAGAATAAGCTTCTCTGCTTATCTTTGTTTACAAAGACCTTTCGTAAAGTTTTTTGGTTTTTTTGTTTGCTTGTTTTGGGGACAGGATCTCCCTATGTAGCCCTGGCTGGCCTGGAACTTGCTGTGTAGACTGGCTTTGAACTCACAGAGAGGTTTCCCTCTGCCTCATGAATGCTGGTATTAAAGATATGAGGTCTGTTTTTTTTGTTTTTGTTTTTTTAATCACAGTTGCATCAAAGGTGCAGATTACCACTCTGCATCATGTCTTCCAAACCATGAACATGATGTGAATACCTCCAGTTTTTAAGATTATCTTTGACTGCTTTTCATCAGCACTTTGTCATTTTCAGCATAAAGATTCTACACTTTTCATTGGAGTTACATTTTATTTGTTATAAATGGCCTTGTTTTAAATTTTCCACTTTGTCATTATCTCTGGGTTTTTTATGTAGAACTGTAGTTAGAGTGGTCTGAGGTTTTTGTATACAAGCTAAGGTCAGAGGCACAGCTGGAGTGGGGAGTCTGAGTTACAGGCCTTTACAGACCAGATGTGGAGACAGGTAGTGGCGGCAGCACTCAGAAGGCAGAGGCAGCCAGATCTCTGAACTTGAGGACAGCCAGGACTACACAGAGAAACCCTTACTTGAAAAAAACAAAAGAAAAAAAGGAAAGCCAGATATGGAAACAATGTGGGCACAGGAGCAGGCGAGCTCAGTCTGAAGTCCCGGCCCTGGCATTATTAGCTTTGTGCCTCTGCACTTATCTTTTCTACCTATTTCTTCAGATGTGAAAACAGCAATCATATCTCCTGTGTAAACGCTCAGTAGAGTTTTGAGATGGTTTGTTTAAATGTGTGCCTGACACAGCAGCACAGATCTCATGTGTCTTGGACATCTCGCCCAGCTCTGGTAGAATTGTACCATGCGTAGTTACGCCCGCAGGTGTGAGAGCCCTGAGCATGCTTGATCTGAGCAGTCCAGTTGTTGAGCTTCCTTGGTGCTCTGGTTGTCAGGGGTGTAGTATCTTGACATGGCTCTGTCCTCAGGGAGCGTATGATCTTGTTGGTGAACATGCCTGCGGTAGGGTATCACCTGTTCTGTTCAAATTCATGGAACACAGTGCATCAGAGAACATTATCTTCCAAGCTTTTTTGCCCTTTTGTGTTATGTCCATTGAGCAGCTTCTGGGTGTTGTTGATAGAGAATGCGTGAGTGTAAAGGGGGCTATATAGAGATTTAGGAGAAAGGAGTCATGCGGGGATATGTAATTAATTTTTATACTTTCCCCAGTAAACCATCGACCCTTTTTATGATGTCATGGGGGATTCCTTAATTTTGCAGCTGCTTCCTGATTACGTCAGAGAGGAGCCTCTCACCCCACAGCCTCCGTACTCCTCCAAGAATTGGAAACAAATGAAGTGCTGAATATCTAATAGCTTCCACAGGGATAGCCAGTTCAGACTTCCCAGGCCTACTCCAGCAACTTCCCCAAGTATTTCTGACCCCCTGAAGTGTCTTTGTTCTGGAAAGACAGGATTTGGCCCAGATCCAAGTGTGTGTGTGTGTGTGTGTGTGTGTGTGTGTGTGTGTGTGTGTGTGTGTGTTGGGCGTGGAGGGGCCTAAGGACTCCGTGAGACACACTGCTCTGTCCCCAGGTGTCCTGCAGTCCTGGGTCTCCCTCTTGCCCCCATCTCCTTTGGTGGGAATTATTTCTCTTAAGTCCTCCAGATTTTCTGGAGCTAGAAGGGAGTACCACACTGGCAGTCCCCTGCCTTAGTGGGCACCTCTTCCTTCCTCCCAGCACTATTCTGTTGTCACTTTCTCTCCTCCTAGAGGTCTTTGCACACTTGCATATGTCAATTATTTGGTGTTAATAAGGGTTATGAAATGCTCTTTATACAGACAGTGTCTCGTGTAGCCTGAGTTGGCTCATATAGCTGAAATGAACCTTAAATTACTGACCTCCCTGCCTCTGTCTCCCAAATGCTAGTATTATAATCATGTTCTGTATGCCCTACCCACATAATTACGTAATTTCTCTTAATTCAAATGTATTCATGCTCTGTTAGCTTTCTAAATGGATTCCCTCCAACCCCAATACCCTTTTCTGGCTGCCCTCCTAACCTGTTGTGTTTTACTAGGTATATGTTGTGTGTATGGTGTGTCTGGGATTGAACCCAGGGTCTCAGTTATGCTAGGCAAGTACTCCGCTACTGAGCTGTTTTACCTTCAACCCTTAACTAAAATTCATAAACTATCCAACATAGCTTCATTTGTGAATCTTAAGTGCGTTCTCTTACTGCCTGTTGAGGTGAGGTCTGTGTCTCAGCATTGTAGGCTCTGTGTTTTTTGGCCCCTGTTGTGCTACAAGGAAAGTTCATCGAGTATTTTGTGTGCTCTAACTTGCATCCCTTGTGTAATATACATAATCCCTCCTGAGTTACCATTTCTTTCGGTGTTCATATCTTGCAGCCCAAACAAGAAATTGTCTCTTCCGTAAATCCTTTGATACATAGTGGATGAAATTATTTTCCTTTCTTTTTCAGAAACAAAAGGCATCTATTTCCCTGTTTCCCTATGATTTGTCTTCCTCATTAGATTATCACCTTCTCAAAAAGAAAAAAGGTGGGCGCTGTGGCACACGCCTATAATCTCAGCACTTGGGGAGGCAGAGACAGTCGATCAAGGCCAGCCTGGGCTACAAATCAAGTCCAGGACAGCCTGTCTCGAAAAAAAAGATAAGAAAAACCAGATTATCACCTTCCTGTAGGCAGAATCCTATTTAAATTCTGTCTCCTACAATCGCATACCTAGATAAATATTTTTCTAATAATGGGAGAGGTCATTTTGGTAGGAAGTTTAGATGGTTTTTCCCCTATATATACCTTTTGAAAAGAACTGTTAGAAAAAAGAAGACAGTTTTTCAATCTTTGGAGATGCAACAGAAGCATCATGTGTGTCCGTGAAGGCTCATCAGTAGTACTATTTAGTTACTTTCCATGGCCCTCTGTCTGATCTCTTGGCTGTACCCTGTTTAGGGCTATGTCACAGCCTGCCTTGGAGTCAGTTAATCTAACTCTTCCACCATTGTGCATAAGTATGTTGCTTGGATCTATCAGTGTTCCATTCTTCTGACTCATTCATTCCATACTTCAGGGAATAAAATGCCCCAAGGGCAAGAACATCTCTGCTTTTGATCTGAGATCTTACTGCCTCCTCCTACCTCCTCTTTAGCCAGCAGCTGCCACAGGGAACTGTGTGGCTGAAGCAGCAGCAGAGGGATACTCTCTCTGTCCACTTCCTGTAGACAGGGAGGTTTGGGTGGGCTGCACAGGCACTATGCCAGCCCTGCATCTAACTGGTGACTGACTCATCAGAGCAGCCTGATGTCTGAAAGATACAAAAGAGCGAACAAATTGCCTCCAGGTGGTGCTAGTTTGGAGGTGGCTGGCCGTTCATTTCCTCTGAAAGTAGATGGGGGAGGGAATCAGAGAAGAGGTGGTCGACTGCATTTTTCCTTAGTAATTAGTAGGCAGCCAAGAAGATAGTTGCTTGTCAGTGATGGGATGGGTGTGAATCTAGTGCCCTCTGAATCTTTCCCACTGCTG
Organism: Pachyuromys duprasi; assembly: GCA_028658305.1. Taxonomy (NCBI): domain Eukaryota; kingdom Metazoa; phylum Chordata; class Mammalia; order Rodentia; family Muridae; genus Pachyuromys; species Pachyuromys duprasi. The sequence continues at coordinate 42,447,316 of CM053746.1, read as the reverse complement.
TCAGAGTAGCAGATTTACAGATCGCTCACCCTGAGTCAAGACTTTCATTACCGCTCCCATCATCTTGCCAGGAAGCTGGCTATGTGTACTGAAAGAACTCTGCTGGCAACGTGTATTGCTGGCAGTGTTGTTGTTTTTTTTTTTTCTATATCCAGCCAAACCCCATCGCACTACTAGGGTTTTTTTGTGTTTTGTTTTGTTTTGTTTTTAAACCCCTCCCTTACAAAGACTTGGTACCTTGTCCCAGGAGTTGATCAAAAGTAGTGATTATGAGTCACTGTCTCTTGGCTGGGCTTACAAGTCCAAGCAGGTGGGCCTGCCTCTATTCTGCTTCCCTCCTATCCCCTCCCCACCTCTCCTGCCTCACTCCCATTTCCTGCGGGAGGATGCTTTGCCATCCTGGAGCCATCAGGCACAGCTTTGCTTTGGCAGCACCATTGCACACATGCACTGGTGGGAGAGGGGACGTGTTTATCACTTTTCCTGGAGATTATCTGTTTAAGCACTTCTCTGACAGTTACAATAACAAGGGCAGTGTGTTGTGTTTCCAGCAGAAGGACACTTGCTGTTGAAAGATGTATAGCACTAATTAGAAATACATAACATCCGGCCACATGGCAGCCTTCTCCCGGCCGCCCCATTTCCTGATTTCATACAACTTTGACGACAGTTGGTTTATGTTTTCCATGAATATGTTCTCAAAAAAAATGAGAAAGTCTCCCTGTTACATAGGAGCAAGAAGAACATTTTGCCTGAGCAGGTATTTGGCCCCAGAAACACTGGGGAGTCTTGTCACTTGCCCACTTGTAGGAGTGAGCAAGACCAACTCTAGACCTCAGTGGACTTTCTTGGTAAGAAATATGTCCATCTGATGTCCCTAGCCAAAACCATCCCCCTAAATCCTTAAGAAAGCCTGCTTTTGGAAAGAAGGGGAAAGGCTATTTCACAATGTTAATGAGTTCCTCAGCTCATGTCAGCCTCTGTTACCTGACACAAAGCCAGAGGAACCAGGCAAATATCAAGGCAAACAATGCCTTTTCCTCCCCACCCATATCACTTGCTGGCCTGACCCACCCCAACTTCAGGGATATATATATATATCTCCCATGTATATATGGGTATTCCTCAGACTAGGCCCAGTTTCCTAAATCCAGTTCTAAAGTAGGTAGGCTCTGGACTCTAGATGCTATTTTCCTACCCACTTTTGTAAGAGTGAATACTCTCAGGGAGTGTTATCTTAACACTTCTAGCTCACAGAAGCCTGTGTGAGGCCAAAAGCATTCTGAGTATACTACACACTCAAAACATTTTTTCACTTACAATGTATTGGGTCCATAGTTGTCATGGTTACTTGGGTAAATAATAATTTTATTCAACCTACTAAAAGGTCCTTTAGTTACAAAAACCCAACTCTTTGTAGCTCTGTTCCCTGCTGAATCTAGCACACCATAGATGCTCAGTATATGCTGGTCACACCACGGAGCCACGGAGAACAGGCCTTCTGTTGCCAGATAGCAAGGCCAATCTTGGGCTGACCAAGACCCAGACATTTTTGGATAGAAGGGGATATGTGTACCTGCTTAACCAAGGCAGAATGCCTCCGTAGATTGTACCTTTTCACCAGTGGGACCCCACGCACAGGCAGGCAGTGTGCTCTGGAGCCTTTGCCTGAGAGCATGGTGACAGAGAGGTTAAAATGACATAACCATGCATGGCAGCTGCAAGACTGCCTTCAGGCTAGTTTCTGGTTCTACACCAAAGTTTCCTGGTTTTGACTGTCTGGTTCTGTACCTTATTGCAGTACCCCAGCTGACTCAGAGGCCGCAGATACCATAGCTCATAAGCAATTTGTTCTTCCTGTTGTGCCCTCACTCCCACCTTTAACTCTGAGGAATAATCTAGTCTGAGATTGAGATGAGCTTGGGGAAAGTAATCTCCCTCTGGCAGTTTTATCTCTATTGAGAATAAGCTACTCTAGCCAGAGTTTTAGCGCTAAGACATCTCTCTCCATTCCTGTAGCCTTTGCAGGTGACTTCTGCCTAAGATATCCCAGTTGATGAGGGAGTGGTAATTTGATTAAGTCTGTCCGGTAACAGGGTGTGGCCTCTACTCATGCTCTCCGAGCTTCCTCTGTTCTGGCCTTATTCCTTCACTCTGGACTTCGTTGCTGATTAAAGGCAGGCTGCCGGCACTGGCCTGCAGGGACCCATACTGGGATAGGATGGAATGGACAGCGCCGCTGCCTGTGGCTTGAGGAGTAGGAGGAGTTCCTGGTCTCCCTCTTCTCTGCCCATACTCTTTCTCCTCCTGATTCTTAAGTGCTTGTTTCCTTTCTGTCTTTTTTTTTTAACTATCACATTTACTTAAGTGTGTGAGTGTGTGTGTATGTGTGCATGCCTATGGGTGTACATCCTATAAGATGTGGGAGCCCAAGAACAACTTCCCAGAATCACCTCTCTCCTTCCAGGAATCTAGTACAAGTTAGAAGGCTTAGTGGCAAGTGCCCTACCCATTGAGCCACCTCACCTACTCTCTTGTTTCCTATCTTTTAAAACAGGTTTAGCCTTGGCAGAAGACTGGGAGTGGTGATTTATTCTAATCTCATGGACTGTTACCCCTTCTTACTGCCTGCCACAGTTGAGTTGTAAAGTTAGAGGGTGACATTTAGGACCATTGGGCATCTGGAAGGATAGTGGAAAAACCACAATAGAAGGCGCGCTCCCCTTATGCTATTCATATGTTGAACCTTTCTGAGCAGCAGCTGACTGCTTATGTCTAGAACTCTGAACGTGGTCTGGGGCAGACACTGTGTGCCCCAGTCGTCCTTGCTCCTGTGGGGAAGATTTAGGAATAGCTGTGCTGTTGTAATGTGTCCTGGAGGAACTTGTTTAGGTCCTTGGCAAGGCTAGCAAGCTGACAGATCAAAATGCAGGCAGGCACAGAGACCAAATGTGTGGATAATTATCTTTTTAACACTTGGAGATTCTGAGTTCTCTTGTGTTACTGAGGGGATTAACAGATTAACTGCTGTCAGAGCTAGTGAATTTGTCCCCTATGCCATCTCCCTGTGCATTTTGGGTGTCTCATCCTCTGGGGCTGACTTGGATTGCTGTTTCTGGCATGCTGTTGATTGCCCTCAAGACTGGATGAAATGGCTGTTGAAGAAACCGCTGATAATATGTAGGTAAAGGCAAGGATGTGGGAGTTTTATGTAGCTCCCATCAAAGACTAACTTTGCCCATCAACAGAGTGGCTCCTATCAGTGACCCAAAATTAGAAGGAAGTTAGAGCCAGAATGTAAGACTGAGCGGGAAAGGTACTGGTATTAGGAGCCAGATTTACCCTTTTAGCCTTTTAGGGGGAGGAGAACTGACACTGATCAAGTACCCTACATGACAGACATTGTGTTCTGTAAAAGTAATTCATTCAGAAAAGACAGGTTAAAGTGCTTTTGTGTCTCATTTGTGCTGCCTTAGGGTAAGGGCTAGAGAGGACCTAAGCCTGTAACCAGAGTTAGCAATCCGAGAAGATAAATTTTAAATATGTTGTTGATTGTGCTCCTGCTGATGAAATACGGTTTTGATACTATAGTTTTACCTTATCAATAGCTAACCAAAGCAGAGACTCTGCAACTCCAGCTCATTTTGTCCACTTTGAGGTAATGGGCCTTAGGGAACTGATGTGATAAAGAATTTATACAGTGGGGGAGGAGTCATTTTTCATCAGTGCCATAGCCTATGCTTCATTAAATAACCTCACACCTCTGCTCATGCTAGCAACTTTAATTAATGGGGTGGGTCACTGAAAAAAAGAGGGTGGAGTAGAGAGGTGCATATGATCTAAATGCATTCATATTTGCAATTATCAAGGAATAAAGAATGTTTTTAAAGATACGAAAGGGGCTGGAGTATGAGTTTGGAGTCACAGTGACTATGTGGAGGTTCACAGTGTCTGTAACTCTCAGAGGATCCCACTCCCTCTCTGGCCTCTCCAGGCACTGGTCATGTGTATGGTATACATATTTACATGTGACCCAAGAACTTATGCATGTTAAATAAAAATTAAAAACAATATTTAAAGCAAAGAAAATTAAAGAAATAAAACATGAAAATAGGAGAGGAACTTGTTGGGAAGTACAAGGGGCTCAGAGGGACTGGTAGGGGGAAGAGAAGGTACAGAGTGAATGTACTCCAACTGTAATATATATATGTATATTATATATTATATATATAACTGTATTATATATATATGGTGGGGGAAGAGAAGGTACAGAGTGAATGTACTCCAACTGTAATATATATATATATATATACACACACACATGATATAGATGTATGTATTATGCATAAAATTATCAATGAATTTTTAAAAATAGGAATACATGCTACATTTAAGTTACACAGTATTTCACCTTTTCAGTTATCTAATCCTTGAACATTCTAGAAACAAAAGTGTCTTTGTGGTACTGCCTTTTCATCTACGCTTTCTTTGTTAGAAATTTTTCATACTGTGTACTCAAGAAGACCCTAAAGTTGATTTGTGTTGATTTTAAGTCCATGCAGTAAGTGATACATGTTTTTTATTAAAAATAATAAATTTAAAAATTCGAAAGACTTCCTAGAGGATCTTTGTGATGTTATCATATGTATCTATGTGCAGAGCATGCTGGTAAGTGCTCCAAATATAATACAAAGCCATATAAATGAGCTTACTACCACCACGTGTAGTTTTAGAGGGAGAAAAAAAAGCTGAGCAATGGGGTCAGGAAGCCCCTTCATAGGCCAGCAAAGTGGCATTTGCCCCTGGGGTATGATGGAGTTTTCTTTTGCTTCTTCACAGACTGCTTCTCAGAGGAGTGTCGCTCTGTGATCCAGGAACAAGCTGCATCCTTGGGCTTGGCTATGTTTTCTCTACTGGTACAGCGCTGCACATGCTTACTTAAGGACTCTGCCAAAGGTACGCAGGAGAATTCCTGGCCACTGGCTTTTCCCATTGCCCAGCCCTACCCAGATGCATCTCAGAGTGCCGGCGCTCGGTCTCTGCCCTCCCCTTTGCTGCATTAACCAGTCCACCTATGTCTGTCTTCTGGTGGCCTATCGGGCTCTCTTTCTTTTGTGGCTCTATGTCTTCCTGTTTCTTTTTTAGTAGCTAGGAATTTCATTCTGTCTGTGGGCTATTATGTGGGATTGTTTGTTTGTTTGTTGGCTTTATTTTCATTAATTCATTCATCCCCCCCCCCATTCATTCGTTCATTACCTTGCTTGCTCGCTCGCTTGCTTGCAGGGTCTCTCTCACTGTATAGTCCTTGTTGGCCTGGAACTCACAGATCTGCCTGCCCCTGCTTTCCTCCTGCTGGGATTAAAGGCGTGCACAACCTCACCTGGCCTCTTAAGTGTTCTTTTATCTTTACAAAGAACCAAAGAGGGACTGGAGAGATGGCTCATTGGCTGCTCTTCCAGAGGTTTGATTCCTAGCACCTACATGTAAGCTGACAACCATCTGTAACCCTGATTGCAGGGGATCTGATGCCCTCTTCTGGCCTCTGAGGACATCAGCAATGCAAGTGGTGCACATACATATGTGTAGGCAAAACACCCACAACACCTTAAAAAATATAAAATATATAAAAAGATTTGAAGACTGAGTATCTTCCCGGTGTTAGCAACTGAAAACATAGGTTCCCTATATTTTCAAAATTCGTGGTTTTATGCTTTTGTATTTGTGTCTCTTCAGTATGTGGGAGCTGCTGTGCTCACTGTGGGCTAGCTCTGTTAAGCTGAGCTAAGTAGGTGCTACTCACCCTTGCCTTGAGTTATGCCAGATCTTTTATGTTACCTACAACTCTACCTCAGATTACTGGAGCCAAGAAAGGTAGGACTCAGGTCAGACCTTCCTCAGTTCCTATATATTGGTAAGTAGCAAGATTCCCCCTCTGTTATCCCATTAGACCAGTGTTGTGAATGTCTCCTGCTTCTACAGTTGCCTTTTTGTTCAAGGATAGGAACAACTGTTTTTGTTATTTTTCAAATACTTACACATTTACAAAATTGTTGAGTTTAGTGGCTTGTACCTGTGATCTCAGTGACTCAGGAGGTAAAACAGGAAGACTAGGAGTTCAGGATCACTCTTGGTTATAGAGAGAGTTTGAGATCAGACTGGACTATATGATACCCTGTCTTAAAAAACAAAAAGAGGCCTAACAATATGGCTCAGTAGGTAAATCACACAACCAGACAACTGAGTTCGACCCTCAGAATGCATTTAAAAATGGAAAGAGAGAACTGACTCCACTAAATTTTCCTCTGATGTCCATATGCACACACACACACACACACACACACACACACGGTAATAATAAACACAATTTAAAAGAATAATGCAAAGCACTTTTATATATGCTTCTTCTTGACTCCCAGGTCGTCAGTATTTTACCATCTCTTTAAACATACACATGCAAGCTTACTGTTTTGTTCTGAACCATTTGATCTTGAGTTGCAAGCATGGTGGCCATTTGAATCTAGATACTTGGCTTTGCATCTTCTCACACTAAGGATGATATCTTAAGAGTTAACAGAATCTGGGGTCTGAGGTTGTAGTTCAGTGATAAAAGTGTTTACCTAGCATTTACAATTTTAGGTTATATCCCTAGCAAAACAATAAACAAATAAGAACAATGACCAAAACCGGAGAATCAGGGCTAGAGCAGTGGCTCAGTGGCTAAGAATACACATTACTCTTGCAGAACCTGAGCTCTCTTCCCAGTTCTCACACTGGACAACTCGAAACTATAACTCTACCTGTCTCCCCAGCTCCAGGGCATCTAGATGTCTTTCTGGCTTCTAAGGGCACCTCCACTCATGTGTGGATAGCCACATAGAGGTACATACAAGCATATAATTAAAAATAAAATCAACTAAAAAACAAAATTGGAAAAATCAGTGTTGATATAGTATTGTTATCGAGTCTATGGACTTTATTCAATTTTACGAATTTTCCTGATAATGATCTTTGTTGAGAAAGAGGCCTAGTCTGAGTTCAAACTCAAAATTCTCTTGTCTCAGTCTCCAGAATACTGGAATTATGAGCATGTGCTACCATGCTCAGCTCTGATAATGTTGTTTGGGCAGCAGGGTTTGGGGTGGGGACAAGGTTCTGCCCAAGGGTCTAACCCGGGACCACGCACTGCATTAAATGCTGTGGCTCTTTAGTCTCCCTCAGTCTCTCTCTCTCCTCCCTCAGAACCTTGACATTACTGACGTACAGGCCATTGTATTTTGTGGAATATTTTGCAATTTGGGTTTTTCTGATATTCCCTTCTGCTTAAGTTTAAGTTTTGCAGTGTGTCAGGAACTCTGGTGCCATCTTGGCGCTGTGCTAAAGGGCTTAAGATAGTGAGCTGGAGGCCCAGGGAAGAGCGGAGCTGGCCCAGGGGGGCAGAAGCAGTGTCTCCAGGGGAGCCAGTTTATTGCTTCTCTTTTACCTGTTTTCAGAGTGCCCACACGTGCATGTCCTCACTTTGGGGTCCAGCTCCTGTGAACTTAATCTCCCAATGCTAAGAGTTTGCTGCTGTCCCAGCATGCCACACTTCACTGGAGGACCACAGCACACATGGGTCCAGTTCTCATGCTTTGCCTCTGCAGCTCAGCTGTCCTCTCCTGAGGACCAAGAGGACCAAGATGATATCAAAGTGTCTTCCTTCGTCCCGGACCTGAAGGAGCTGCTGCCCAGTGTGAAAGTCTGGTCAGATTGGATGCTTGGCTACCCAGACACCTGGAATCCTCCACCCACATCTTTGGATCTGCCCTTGCAGTAAGTTGGCTTGCCTGTTCCTTCCACACTGTGACAGTGTTCAGTACATTCCTACCCTGACACACACATACCTTATCCCTAGTCATTGTCTGCTTTTTTCTAACCATTACAGCCTCCTTATTTCTTCCTCACTTGAACCTTGGTTTTTCCATTCCCCTAACACCTTCCTTGTCTCTGATGTTTTAGGTTATTTTGGCCTGGTTTTCAGTCCTTTCCTTTCTCTTGAACACTATTATTTTGCTCCATAGCTCTCTGTCTTGTTCTTTGTCCTTGTTCTTACTTTCTCATCCTCACTTTATACTGTTCATGCTCACCATCTTTGCAGCAGACTCTAGGGTCTGGATATGTGTTGATGTATGTGTGAGACTTTCTTTCTCTCCTTTTTAGTTTTTCTTTGTTAACTGATCTCAATCTCACTTCTGTGTTTGTTATCTTTTATACTCAGTGTTTTTCACCTTCTCTTGTGGCATTTAAAGTGTTCTGGGGGATGAGTGGGTAATATGTCTCTTCCTTCTCTATTCACTTATTCCCTGTCTTCTCACCTTGTCTCTGTGTAGTGTCTATAGACTTATCTGTTGGGGTGCGGTGTATTGGTCTGAGGATATGTGGTTCTGCATAGATGCTCTGTATAGATATGTGTATTTGTAGGGCATTTTTTGTGGGCTTTATTGTTGTTTCAGAATAGTAGTAAAACATATAATGAAATTTGCCATTGTAACAATTTTTATATTTATAATTCATTGACATAAATTATGTGCAGAGTTTTGTACAACCAGGTGTACTCTTTCTTTGTCTATGTCTGGATTTAGTCGACTAGCCCTGGCAGTCTGGGTACTTTTTGTCCTTGTGTGTCTATGGACCTGTGTGTCTTAATGTCTGTCTGTACCAATTATGAAGTTCTATGTGTTTCTACTTCTGTGTGGTTGTATGTCAAGGGGCAATTCAATATGCCTGCCAGTGACAGCCTATACATGTCTGTGTGTATCAGTCTATGGCTATATATATTGTATTTATGTGATATGTTTCTGTCTGGGCCTATGGCCATTTGCATCTGTGTTTTTTGTGTCCTCGGGTCTGTGTTGGGGTACACGCATCCATTCCCATCGGGGTCTGCTCCAGCGTCTGGATCTGTGTTGATATCCTTTTCTGTTTTAGATGATGTTTTGCTCGTGTGTTTACCTATGCACCACACGTGCAGAGTGCTTAGTGCCTGTGGAGGTCAGAAGAGGGGATTGGATTCCCTAGAATTTGAGTTACGGACAGTTATGAGCTACCATGTGGGACATTGAGAATTGAACCTGAACTTCTGCAAGAACAATAAGTGCTCTTAGCCACTAAGCCATCATCTTTTCAATTAGATTCTTGAAAGCCCATGCCTTTGTCCAAATTTATACCTCGATCTAATGTATTTGTCAATTTGATTGTCTTTGTGTGCTAATATGAATGTCTCTGTTGGAGAAGGATTCTTTGTGTAAGGATTTGTCTTTGTCTTCCTGTCGGTCTCTGCTTGTCCCAGCTTGTTTCTGCTTGCCTTTTTTTTTTTTTTTTGTCTCCCTTTACTAGGCATATATGAGATTGTACCCCACCACCCAAGAATGGTATACATTTTAAATGGTTTGAAAAAAAATTATATACAAGTCAAATTTCAGTGATGTTGTATGCGAGCACAGCCAGACTTCTTTGTTTCCTTTTGGTCTGTGGCTGCCTTTGTATAACAGCAGCAGAGTTGAGTGTTTGGCACAGTGACCATGCAGCCCACGAAGCCCACAACACTGACTTCATAGCCTATTGCAAAGGAGACCCTCGACCTCTCATTCTGTTAGTTCTGTCTGCATGTAGGCATCATCTCTGTTAGCTCTCGCCCCTCTTTCTTTCTCTTTTCCTTCTTCTCAACTCATCTCTTAATATCTCTCCATGTCACTCATTTTCTCTCTGATCCACCCACCACTCAGTTTCTCCCTTCGCTCTTCCCATACTTGTGTGCAAGTGCAAGCTGCTCTGGGCGCTGTGTAGATGTATGATGTGTTTTGGAATAAGCATTTGTTCCTAGTACCTCATCATTTACATCCAGGGCTCTTCTGGGAGGAGGAAGTACTGAAGGGTAGAGTATGGACACCTTGGCTGCTGCTGAGGAATGAAGAGGAGAGTTTCTCTGAATTGGCTACCAGACATGTATATCCTCCATACTCATGGGTAACCCAACAGAGGGAAGGCAGCAGCAGAGATTTCTGGTCAGTAGTCACTGAACTTTCTGTGTGAGCATTGTAGTCTTGACTCTTTGCCTACTTTCCTTCTCAATTGTTTCCTTGTAACTCACCCCAAGAGGCACCCCTGCAGTATTGCTCCTGCTTTCTCTGGTTCCTCCCCAGCTCTAGCTTTGTAACTGTGTGGATAGTGCTCCCAGCAGCAGACAGTTTACATGCTTTCTGCGAGCATTTCTAGGTTTCCAAAATATGTTCCAAACTGAACTCATGAGCAGGATTGAACCCTGAGTTGGGCAGCTGGACCCACACAAAAGAACTAATAAACCTTCTGGCCAGGGGCAGCTGTTTCCCAGCAGTGATCCCTGAAGAGTTAGCATCTACAGTCTCAAATTTTTAGGCTATTAATCTGTAATGTGGACGAGGCAATTTGCAACTTTGGGAAAAAACAACTAGGAAAAGTCACAACTTTCTAAGTATCTAAGCCCTGCTTCTGATGTGTGAACGGCCAGTGAGTAGTCTTTCTTTCTGTCAGGGACAGGGAAGCAGACCATTTGTCCTTGGAGCTTGAGTCTCTCTGGGTCACCTCAGCCCACATCCACAGTCCCGTAGCTATCTATGTCCACTCATATCCTGGTTTGTTAATTCTTCTGTAGCACTTCTCCCTTCAGCTTTTCTTTGGCTCTGGAAATGCAATGCTTATATTTAAGTACTGGGTTTTGTTTGCTTGATGTGCTGAGCCTGTTTTCCCTTTGGATGCTGGAGCAAATGGTCTAGTGCCAGCTACCAGCCCTGTGTCTTGCTGCTTGTCTTTGGATAAGGGCTCACTCAATCTGCAGCTGGACACATAGTTTAAGCTACAGCCATTTTCAGTAGAACTAGAAGGGGTTGGGATAGGAGACTCCTGCTTGCTTCATTTATTCAGACTTCACAGAAAAAAAAATATGACCCAATACTATATTGAATGTTACTTCCCAGTAATGTTTTTGTGGCTATAGACATTCACTTTTGTGAATCTGGGCAGGAAAACTGTCAGTGTGGTCAGGTATTAGGTTCCCTCGTTCTTGTGTTCCCCTCCCCTCCTCTCTTCTCTCTGTTTCCCTCCCCTGCCTGTTATCAGGATCGGCAGCTGACTGTCTCTGGAATGCAAGTTTAAGTGTCAAGCAGCAGTTGCTGTCCTTGGGCCTGACCCCAAGGCATGGTCATATAAGGACTAAGTTCAGCAGAGCAAACCTGGTGTGACTAACATCAGAGGTAGTTCCATTTTCTAGCCTTAAGATCTGAGCATGGGAAAGGTGGATTAAGAATTTTGCTTTTCTTCTTTTCTCGTTTTTCCTATAACTGGCTATCTGCATACTACCAGTAAATACCATGCTTAGATTATTGATATGCTTTGGCGACTCTGTCCCTTTCAAGCTTGTGTCTTGCACTCATCCATCCATTCCATGGAGATCTTTTTTCTTTCTTTTGTTTTCACTTGGTCTGTCTGGTTTTTGAGACAAATTTTTGCTCTATAACCCAGGTTGACCTGGAACTCACTGTGTAGTTGAGGCTGGCTTCAGATCTGTGGCATTCTTCCTACCTCAGCCTTGAAGTACTGGTATTACAGGTGTGAGTTACCAGACATGGCTCTTATGAAGTCATCTTTTGGGGCCATAGGGAGTAACATACCCTAGATAGCTCTATAGAGGTCAGAAGCATAACATCCTGACACAGGAGAGTTCTTCTTGCTGATCTTCATTTAGAAAGATTTAGGAATGCTCTCCAGGGAGTAAGAAGGAAATGGCTTCCACTTACTGCCACTCCTTTACTTGCTTTCATTGGTTCTTCCCTGCATTTCTTCTCTGTGCAATGAGAGATTTCTCTGATCTTAAGATAAGGTGACCAGAGAGTCTATATTTCCTCTTGCACTTCCTCTAGGAAATAACCCCAGATGATCCCTCTGACCCTTACTTCATTTTGTCCCTCCATTTGTTGCCCTCTCTCCTTGGATGCTTAGAGGATTGAAGGCACATAACCCTCCACTGTGTGGGGGATTCTAAAGCTCACCATTAGACATCTTGGTTCTTTTTACTGTGTTCCTCCTCTTTCTAGTGAGATCTACTGTCCCTAGGTAGGCACATAGGGAGCACTTATGATGATGGTGACAGAATCTCATTATTCTTGAGGAGCTGATAAGGGAAGGGTTTCAGAGCCACTTGTCCTTCGCCACTGTGGCATTTAATCCGGAGTCAGCATATAGGTAAGGAGCCTTCACTTGGATCTGTTAGGAGGTGTGATAGAATGGCTCCATGTCCCAGGAGCTTTTTAATGCAGGAGTGTTATAGTGGGCTGTGGCACGTGGCTTCGTTGTCCACTGTAGATGGCAGTATAGAGGGTTTTGGTTATTTTAGAACAGACGTCAGTGTTTGGAGGGACCACCTACTTGATCTGTCAACTAGTACAGTTTCTCAGCTCTTCTACACCAGGGCTTTTTTGAAGCAGGAAAGGCAGGCATCTGCTTTCTCCTTCACCACATGGCCATAAGGAAAGCTGAGGGAAGAGAAGCTGAGCAGCAGTCTTCCATGAACCTAGACATAGGAACTCCTTGTATCCCAGGACCTTGGGCAGAGCCAGGGCAGTGGGACAACCTACCTCATTTCACAGTCTCTGCTGAAGCCAAATCTTCCCTCATCTTGATCTCTAGTTCTCAGTAAGTGAAAGAGTCAGGGGACTTTGAGAACATCCAAACCTAGCCCAGCTGTGGCAGTTGGTTTATTGCTTTCAGCTGGTACTTGAACCCAGGTCCTGGTCTTGGAGGCTTTCCCAGGTTTAATCCCCAGAGCTTTCTCTGCAGCTGTATGACACTGTGCTGACCCCGAATGAGGATAGGAAAATAGAACCAGTGCCAAGCCAGAGTCTCTTTTTCATTTGGAGTCTGGCTGTCTGCCCATGACCAGGGTTACATAATGGGAAACATAGCTGGGGCTCTGGAGAGCCCGCGTTTCACCAGGCTGCCCAGACCTTCGAATTCTGACGCTATATATCTTCCTAATTGTAGCTCGGATGCATTTATCACACTGTTGGATTGGAGTACTGTTTTAAAAAAAAAAAATCTAGAAATTCCTGGAGTTGCTGCTTTTCCATTGCTTGTCCTATACAGTCTGCAGAGCATACTTGAAAAAAAAAAAAAAAAACTCCTAGGGAGCTCTCCCCAGCTCTCTCATCAGAGAGAAAAGGGGCGTGTCCTCAAGGAACTCACATATGTTGGCCTTGTAGATGAGATAGAAAATCTTGAGTTAAAGAAGCAGCTAGTTTGCGTACCCTCATAGGCCACTTTGAATGAGAACTAATCCTAAATCTAATCGGCAACCTTTCAAGGTCGCTTAAAACGCCTTCCCAAAGAGCATTTTAGGAGGTCACTAAGTAATAGTCCATCAGCACTTCCCTGAAGGAAGTGCTGGTGACTGTGGGAAGCCCCTTTGCTACCCTGGCTCCCCACCCAGTCTCCCTGGCTCCAGTTTGGGGCGTCAGCACTTCAGCCTGGCACCAAGGGGTTCCTCTTCCTCCAAGTGCTGAGTGTGGGGCACATATGATCTCTCCCATGGCAGGAGCCTCTGTCTTCTCCCTACTCCTCCCACAGGACTCCTTGTGAGAGGAAGGGGTGTTGGTCTAAGGCTTTAGTCTGACCTTAGGAGGGTACAGCAGCTGACCCCAGGGAGAGACTTTCCAGCACTGGACTAAGGTTATTTGGGTCCAGTGTATGCTAAACTGAGAAGACGTGTTGGAGTGGTTACAGCTAAAAGTTTGGAGAGGCAGGAACCGTGAGAATCCGCACCAGGGAGGCCGCCAAGTGCTCTGCTCAGGCCATGGAGATGTCAGAATCCCCTAGGGGCTGCTTTTTCCCAAACCCATTGCCGATGGGTTTAACACACCATAGTGCTCTTACGGAGGCTATACATACGAGCATGACTTGAGAGAAGTGAAATCAAATAAGGCTATGACCTAGATAGAGTTTGGGGAGAAGATATAGGAGAGACACTTTGGTACTTGAGAAATCCTACAATGAGGTTACAGTGACCTGTTACTGACTATAGGTCTCTTCCTTCACTTCCTGGAAACATGAAGAAGTTTATGCCCTTGCTCTAGTACAGCTTCAGAATTTGGTTTGCTATGCCAGACAGAGCTGGTTTGGGGCTGAGTGCTCTCAGAGGCCCCGGTTGACTTGCTTTCTATGAACTAGGATTGTTAGAGGGTTAGTCTTAACTAGATCTGTTCCGGTGCTTCCCTGTAGACGCCTCTTACTTGTGGAGCGTGGAGCTGCTTGTTGTATCTTCTAGAAGAGTGATCTCTTTGTATCGTGGCAGCATCGAAAACACAGATTCCTGTGTCTCTGGGAGCCTATTCTCTTAGAGCCTACTGCAGTTCTTAGCACTGAGGTTCCAGAACCATGTACTCATCCCACTTCAGACAGGCATTTGACAGAACTTAGTAACATTTTAAGCCCAAATATTATTCTTTTAACACCGTTAGACTTGTTAGGTTTCGATCCATTTCTGCTACTAGCTGCTCGTCTCCTGCTATTTTTCTGCAGCTGAGTCAGAAGTATGCCAGGGCACCCAGGAACGTATGTTGTCTGTTGATCCAGGGAGTTGAGCTCAAAAAGGGAAATATATTTTTTAAAACAGATAATGCACATCTTTAAGCATTTGCTTAATAGGTTTTTGTTTGTTTGTTTGTTTTTGTCTTTCTCAATGAGTCTGTACTGAGTGGGCTTTTAGCTTCCTTGTACCTACTTCCTGTACCACCTTGGCTGTTTCCAGATCTCTTCACCCCAGGAACCCAAAACCCAACTTGTTTCCCATCTGTACTACTCCTCTGATCTTCCATAGCTCTGAAACACAATGCAGGGCTTCTTCTCACTCAACTCTTTCCGGGTTTGTTCTGCAGCTGTGGAGTTTGAATGTTAGTGTTTAAACAAGCTGGTATTACACAGGAAATGGCCACCTCCACAGGCCCCTGCAGGCTTGTAACATGGGGTCATTGTACTTGATATTAATCACCAGTCAGCCTATTCCCCCAGTAAAAATATGAAGAAGTGTGTGTGCTCAGTCTTCCTCAGTCTTTCCAGAGAGACAGTTGGAGCCCTGGTCAGACCACTCCAGCCTGTAACCTGTTGTCTTGCCTTAGTTTTGTCTGCTGGAGCTCTGGGAACAGTCCTCCGCGACTCTGTCCCTGACAGAGAGCAGACCTGGCTCTTCCTGAGTTTCCGATAAGGAGATGATATACATATGTGGTATACCATGCCTCATATGTTCCACACCTCAGTCTTGCAGGGCACATAGTTGAGTAGCATCTCCTGTGAGAGAACTCTGTAACTTTAGAAACACGGAAAACTGTGGGCCCACCTGACAGCAAAGTTTCTCAGTTCCTTGGACCGAAGAGTGTTCTAATGCTATTTGCAGAACTAACCTCAGCCTGAAGGGTTAATCTGATTCCCCAAGTCAATATCCTCCAAACAACCAGCCAAGAGTGTGTGTTGGTTCATTTCTGTGAAATGTGTTTCCCCAGTCACCTGGGCTGGCCTGGGCTGCATTGTATCGGCCAGCAGCTGCACTGCACTCAAACTGACAGCTACATTAAACCTTGGAATTCTGAGGCAATAAAAAGTAAATTAACTCTTATTTTTTTCCCTTGCTGGTGGAGTAAGTGAATGCATGTCTGTAGTGAACCTTGGTACTGAGTGCATACCTTTAACTAGTCATTTCTCGTCTGTCCCAGGCTAGGATCAGGCATACAAACTCCAGCCCGGGGTCTGCCTTCCTGGTGTGTGGTGTGTTCTGTGAGGTTGGGCCAGTGGGTCACCTTGCAACTGCTGATCCCTGCACACTAATCGCACCCCAGCTGCTCAGAGACTTCCTTGCCACTATTCTGGGAGTCCTAAGTGGCTTTATTGAACACAGTTTCATATTCTCTATTCTCTGGCTGATTTGTGTCTGCTTGGTGAAGAGTGTACCTTAACTTTAGTGGGATTTTGTGGGCTCTGGTACATCCCCAAAATACAAGTTGAACCAGAAACAACCAGAACCAAGCATAGGACCATATACCTATGATCCCAGCAGCTAGAACTACTGAGGTAGTGAGGTTAGCGTAAGCTACAGAGTGAGGCTTTGCCCACCCATCTTCCCTCCACCAACCTTGACTTCTTGGGGTCCAAGGGCTGCTGTGAGGTGAAGGTTAGGTGACACTTGTTATTGGGATAAAGAAGAAACATGGGGAAATATCCAAGTTGTCCTCCTTCGGCTTAGACAGGAAGCTGTTCACTGGTGGAACTGACCTCTCGGCCCAGTGGCACAGTTGAAGTAAGCTTCTAGAAACTGCCCTGTCCTCCTACAGGCATTAGCTTTGTAGTTCAGGCATCTCACCTTGGTTTTTGGAGAACCTTTCTTTTTGTTGTTGTTCTTGTTGTTACTTTGCTGATTCTCCCTATTTCCCACCCCTTTGTCACAACTTGGCCCATGAATCCCAGCAAGATCAGGCTGAACTGATTGGGAGACTGACTTTTCATTAAAGCATTTTCGTATATCCCCTTGATTCTGATCAGTCTAGCTTGACCCTTGGGCCACTTTTATTTATATTTCTGACTTGGGAACTCGGGGCACTTCCTATGTCTTTTGGCACCAGCTGCTGTCTTATGAAATCAACAGGGTAAAAACTCTCATTTGCCTTATCACTGCAGTGTGTCACAAGGTTTTGGCACAAGGTGGGTGGTAATGGGCAAAAGATAGACGTGGGCAGGGGTCCCTGGTGGTGGCCAGCAGTCTCTGGGAGGAGTCAGTTTTGGTTTATCTGAGCCTTAGGGGACAGGAGAGCATGGTAATGAGAACCACATGGTACCACATATTTCTTCTTGGATCCAAGATGGTAAGGGTGGGAGGATGAGAGGGATGTGGGGCCTCCCACTGAGGAAACTGTGGGTGATTTTCTGCCGCCTCTTTCTGGCTGGGGATGCTGCTGCCCACACCCCCATCCCTAACTATGTCCTCAGGCAGCCTTGACCTGTATAGCACCAACCAGGGCCTCCAAGCCAAGAACTCAGATGGGAGACTTTTCACCTTCTTCCTTCTCACGGCCGTTTTTCCTGTTTATTTTCCAAATTGCTGCTCTGCAGCCGAGCAGTGCCTGTTGGCCAAAGCTCACCAAGCTGTGGGATCAGACTCCGGCAGTGGGCTCAAGTGGCTAGCAGGGCACTGGGGGAGGAAGCAGGGAACTGGAAGAGCCTCCCTGTGTGTCTCCCATGGGCAGCACTAACCTCAGAGGCAGCCCTGAGCAGCCCTATCACATCCGGTGCTTGTCTCTGCAGCCGGGCCGGAGGATAAACTATCAGAGCTGTGGGGCAGTGCATCATTCCTCTTCTTATTTTCTTCTCTGCAGATGGGGTCGTGGAAAGTTCAGTTCCTTTTAACCCTCAAAGTTCTGTTTATTCTACAGCTGGTAGCCTGAGTGCCGCATTTCCCATTACATCACAGAGGAGCCCAGGCAGATTTCTGCACAGAAACGTGTTGCAACTGTTTATTTTTTTCCATATTTAAACATTTCTGACAGCCAAACTCAGCTGAGCCAAAAGATGGAGCTTTGTGAATGAGCCTGCTTGTTGGTGTCCGCAAAGAGGGCTTTAGAAAGCTCTCGTCCCCCCAGTGACTCTTCCCAAACGTGTTCTTTCTCCTAGGCAAAGCCTGGGAAGTGAGTTACTTCTGCAGTACACGTGTGTTGATTCTGTGCTGTTGTTTGATTAATGGGACTGTGTTCCGCCTGGTTCCCAGGACGCTCTTGAAAACAAGATGTTTCATTTCATTGCCTTTTCCTAGTGTAGTGATTACAGTAAATAAACCAGCTCAGCCTCCTTCCACCTGGAGCCGGTGAGGGAGTCCCCATACCTCTCCCTAGTCCACACTCTGCCCTAGCGTCACTTTCAGTGGCAATTCCAGGCATACCCTCTTTCCTGTCATCTGGAGATGGGGGTTGCCAGGAATGAATGGCTTAGGTCTAAGACCTCTCCCCACCAGATAGGCTCATGGACAGCATGCCTGGGAGATTTGAGGGGTACTCTTAGAACTTCTCGGCATAGTGCCTCTTCCTACGCCATCTGTCCTGTGGAGTGGGGATTTTGTTTGCTTGTTTGTTATTATTATAACAACATCTCACACCTTATCATCTATAGGGTGCCTCCTATTCTAGTCTCCTGGGTTAGAGGCTTTTCTGGAGGTGAAAGTCATGTCGGTAAACTTGGCAGGCATTGTATTCAACTACAATTTGATGTTTACCTAGATAGGCAAAGTCTGGGGGATATTTGGCATCCGCGAAACAAGAATTGAGTAGGTGATGGTATAAATTAAATGAACCTTCTTTCTATAATTCTACCTTGGAGTTTTAAGTGGAGAGAGATAGATTTCGTATTTTTAGTGTTTCTCTTCAAGTTCAACCAGAACCTGGTGATGTGGGACCAACCATTCTGGTTTGTGTCAAACTAGGGGACTTAAGGGATGTGAAAATTTTAGTGCTAAAACTGGGACAGTCCCAGGATGGTTAGTCATCTAGTGTCTAAGTGTACAAGAGAGAGAAGGAAAAGGCCACGGTCCAGCCAAGAGAGCATTGAAGTGAGCATGAGGCTTTCCCTTCCCAGGCAGATCTTGGCGGACAGGAAGGGGGATTTTATTGGATGGGTTTTCATTTCACTGCTCACTTTATAAATAAATTTATAAAGTATTTCTAAGAGGGAAACCCATGTAACTATACAGTGTGACTGCTCCCTCTGTGGCTATGGCTGAAGAGAAAGGCTAGTGCCCAGTTTCTGTCTGTGTGGCATATACTATGCAGGAGCATGGACTTATGGGAGCTGCCTTAGGCACTAGAGTACTAGATACTTGGGTATCTAGAGTGAGTGTCTCATCACATTATCTGTAAAGGTGACAAGACCTGCATTAGGCAACTGATTGTCAAAGTTCTTTTCCCTCCTCTCTGGTTAGGATGAAAGCTCCCCTAATCAGTCTCAGCTTTACACAGAGCAGCACACACCTCAGATGGCTGCCATGGGCACAGCTTCATACTGCATTTTTGAGAGTGTTTCTTGGCAGCGGCCAGCCAGCCTTACAGCTTTTGTTGCAAGTACCTTTCTGTTCCCAAAGCACTAAGAACACTTCCACTGATCTCCTCTTTAGAGCCTCTCTTCTTTTCGCATCTTGTTTCTCACAGGGTTGCTGTGGATGTGTGGTCAACACTAGCTGATTTCTGTAACATACTGACTGCAGTGAATCAGTCTGAGGTGCCACTGTACAAGGACCCGGATGATGACCTCACCCTTCTTATCCTGGAAGAGGATCGGCTTCTCTCTGGCTTTGTCCCCCTGCTGGCTGCCCCTCAAGACCCCTGCTACGTGGAGAAAACCTCGGATAAGGTCAGCCGCAGGCCAAACATCCCTCCCCATTTACCCGTTCTTTTAATTCTCCAGACTTTTTTATTCTTGGGAAGTTTTCTGTGCAAACGGAACATGATTAAGTCATTGAGAAGGGTGTTAAGGGAAAATATCGACCTTTTAGCCGCTGACATCCAGCTCTGTGTCCTGAAAAAAAAAAAGCCCTCCCGACTTCCTTCGGTGATGTGTCTCCCCACCACCACGGTGTGTGTGTGAGAGAGAGAGGGAGAGAGGAGAGAGAGAGAGGCGCTCCTGGCATGTTGTGTATACGATCATTTCCTCACTTGTTTAAAGAGTGCAGCTTGTGTTGGCAGCGCTCTCACTCAGCTCCAAATGGTTTGCATCATGCCTAAAGCACCCCTCTTCCTTCCCTCTCCCTCTTTCCCCAGCCACAGAACTCTGCACTAGGAAAACAGCCAGGGCTTTTTCCCTTCTCTGAGGAGGAGAGTGATAAATAGGTGACTAGAGAGAAGCAGACACCATGTGTTAACTTACAAAAAAAGCTTTTAGGAATATGAAGCATTCCCGCTGCCTGGTTTCTATTTTCCTTCCTCTAAGGACAGTTTTAACCTGACTTTTTTCTTGTCTGTTTATAGAAAACAAAGGCCATTCCCTGTTGCCCTGGTGGGGACTGTGGAGCTTCTCGTTTAATGGCTGGGAGAGAAGGGCAGTCTGGGCTGCTCCATGGCAGTCATGGGGAGTTAGCATTGTCTCTTGTGCTAAGGCATTCGTGCCTGACTCTTCACAGAGGCCGTGACATCTCACTACCCAGGGAGAGTCCTTTGGGGAGTAGTCCATGAATGGCTTCTAAGGAGGATTTTTCTTTTTGTTATCAATCACAGGTTAGGTACTGTGCATCCCATGCGCAGGCCCCCCCCCAGGATTTTTTTTTTAATGAGCTTTTTGATGAACTTTTGTTTTTTAGATTTTATTTGGGTTTTTGAGAAAGGGTCTCATATATAGCCCAGGCTGTCCTCAGAATGGCTGTGTAGCAGAGGCTAACCTAAACTTCTGATCTTCTTGTCTCAGTCTCCCAAGTACTAAAATAAGATATATATTAACACACAAATGAGGAAGAAGTCTTTTTATCAAGATGAAATACATAATAGACAGAGAAGTAGCTGCTTACTTGTTGTTGTTGTTGTTGCTTTAAGTCAGTAAACTGACTTCCAGGGTTGGGAATATGACTCCAGAATGGTGGGACTTGCCTAGCAGGCTTAAAGCCTTAGGTTCAAGGGGTGGAGAGATGTCTCAGTGGTTAAGAGCTCTGGCTGCTCTTCCAGAGGACCTGAGTTCAATTCTTAGCACCCACATGGCAGCTCACAACTGTCAATAACTCTACTTCCAGGGGACCCTACACCCTCACACAGGCATATGTGCAGGCAAAACACCAATGCACACACTTTTATTTTTAAACCCTTGCGTTTGCAGGAGTGGAAAGATGGCTCAGAGGTTAAAAGCACTGTCTGCTCTTCCAGAGGTCCTGAGTTCAATCCCTAGCACCCACATGGTGCTCATAACCATCTGTAATGGTGTCTGATGCCCTCTTCTGGCATGCAGGTGTACATGCAGATAGAGCACTCATAAGTAAAATAAATAACTCTTAAAAAAAAAATTAAAAGCCTTGAGTTCAATTTTCCACACCAGGGTAGAAAGTAAAAACTAAATTCTAGGAGCTGGAGAGATGGCTCAGAGGTTAAGAGCACTGACTGCTCTTCCAGAGGTCATGAGTTCAATTCCCAGCAACCACATGGTGGCTCACAACCATCTATAATGAGATATGGTGCCCTCTTCTGGTGTGCGGATGTACATGCAGACAACATTGTATACATAATAAATAAATAAATCTTTAAAAAAAAAAACTAAATTCTAAACATGACCTGTAAATATGGGATATACTTATTTATTAATCAGAGTCTCACTGTATAGCCCTGGCTGGCATAGACTCCAAAGAGACCCTTCTGCCTCTGCCATGCTAGGATTAAAGACCTGTGTCACCATGCCTGGCCTATGAGAGGTTTATTAATTTGCTACCTAAGTCACTATATTTATGTTTTAATATAATTTATATATGCACGGTCCTTTAAAAAAATAAACTAGAAGGACTGAGGATGTCTCCCAAGCACAGACTCTAGGTTGGATCCTCAACACTATGAAAATAAATGAAATGAAAACCCTGGGGTTATATGTATACTGTTGTCTCTTTTCACATATTTTAATGTATTCTTAAGTGGAAATTGTTATGTGGTGCTGGGAATCAAATATGGAATAATTTTTTAAGATTGGTTAGTATTTTTTAAGTGCCAAGATTTCTTTAGCCAGTTTTTGTTTTATCAACTCAAGAGAAGTGGTACCTGATATTTTTGGTTATAAACAGTGAATTTATGCCTTATAACAAAATTTGAGCATGTATTTCCTGTAGTTAAATTTCTTTTTTAAGTAGAGAAAGATTCTAGGCCTGGCCATAACCAAATCCGTGGCAACCATTGTGATCCCTTGGTTACTTGCGCAGTGGAGGCGGGAGTGGTAAGGAATTGAAGTCACCCTCAGCTGTGTAAGCTAGTTCAAGGTCAGCCTGGACAGCAGGACACCCTGTCTCCAGAGAGAGAGAAACAACAACATCACAAAAGACAAGTAATCCCGGGTTCAGTCCTTAGCTCTGAAAATAAAAGAAAATTAGTAAATAAAAATAAAATCTGGAGGCTGGAAAATGATTCAGTGGTTAAGAGCACTATCTGCTCTTCCAAAAGACCTGGATTTGATTCCCATTACCCATGTAGTTGTTCATAACCATCACTAACTCTGGGTCTGTGGGATTCAATGCCCTCTTTGGTTTTTGTGGGTACCTGCACACAGATATGTATGTAGCAAAAACACTTAGGCACATAAAATGAGAATAAATCTTTGAAAACTCGTACTCTTCGAATTTGTTTACTAACTAATGGTTCTTGGGAGAACCTTTCTTTCCCAAGAGGAATACTTGTTTTATGCCTTTGCAGGAAAAAAAAGGAGGTAGGGGTGGGGGTGAAATTCTGCTCTGCTTGTCTGGTCTCAGAATGGAGTAATATATATTCCTACTATATATAATAGGAAAACAGCAAAGAATTGTCTGCGCCTCTGAGGAAGATGTTGAGTTAAAAGAGAAGCTTAAGTATCAGTAGCTTGGATAAGTACACTTAGTCAGTCTGTCTAGCTCTCTTTCCCTCTTTCTTTCCTAATCTTTTTTGATTATTAGGTGGACCTGATTCCAGAAGAGCTTTCTGGGAGTTGCCTGTCACTTAGTGCAGAACAAGGGAGGAGTCCTAACCAGCTTTAGGCTTCCTTTGCCTCATTTTCATCAGCTCGTTAGTGCTCCCAGCTGTAGTGTCGGTCACCAGTCTATGGCCTGGATGGAGAAGAGCGAGGCCCTCTGTGCATCTCACCCTGCGGAGGTGGTCATAGCAGTGGCAGCTTCCTTGAAGTGTCTCTCCTTCAAGACCGTGAGAGGGGATCTCAGAGATAACATCTCTGCATCTCACCTTACTCCTAAATTTGGTCTTTATTCTTTCCCATCCTGCAGTTTACTATTTATAGCAGCGTGACTTTTGATTGCTTGTTGCAGAATCTTAGCGTTCTTGGCTATTGTTTTTCTCAAATCTTTGTATATAAATAGTAATTTGTGTCTTTACTTTTAAAATGCATGCAGAGTTTTAAAAAGCATGCAGATGTGATTCCTTTCTGCACCTTTATTCCATTCATTGAGGTAGGTTGTAACTATTCCTCTAGCCCCTAGTCTATTTCTTGATGCAATAATTACAGTGACCTGTAAGTATAGAGCATAATGCTGAGCTGGTGGTACAGGCCTGTAATCCTAGCTGCTTAGGAGGTAGTGGCAGAGGTATTACAAATTCAAGACCTTCTGGGGTTACAGGGCAGATTTTGAGCTGACTGGAGAACTTAGTGAGGCCAGGGCTCAAAGTAAAAGAAGCTTTTCTAGTATGGACAGGGCCCTGGGCTCAGTCTCTAAATTAAACATCCCTCTTTCCCACCCCACCAGGTGCGGTGGCACACAGCTTTACTCCCAGCACTCTGGGAGGCAGAGGCAAGGAAATATCTATGAATTTGAGTCCAGCCTGGTCTATCTGCAAAGTTAGTCCAGGACAGCCAAGGCTACACAGAAAAACTCTGTCAAAAACAAACAAACAAAAATCAATAGTCAGCAAATCATACTAATTTTACTTCCAAATATTATAACTTCTCTTCTTGAAGTAAAATGGCAAACATTTAATAATGGGCTCTAGTACCCTCCCTGATCTGACAGTATCTTTAACCTGCTAACTCTCTGACCTCAGCTCCTGGTCCTCACTGTTTTCTCTGATCATGTCGCTTATTGGTCCTCCTTGCTGTTCTTCAGGCAGACCAAGCATGCGTGCTTCAGGGTCTTTGTAATTACTCCTATCCTGATCTGGAAATGCGCTGAAGCAGACGGGTGTATGGCTCCTTCACTTCCTTGTAGCTGTCCCCTTGTTGAAGCACTCTTTGCTGTATTAAAATGTTACCTTTTTCCTTTGGCTCTAATTTACTCTCTTCTATGGCAGGGAAAAATCAGTCATCTTCCAATTAGTCTCTTAGCTAGTATTTCCTCTCAATAAGCCCATCTAAGCATTTATAAAAGAGGGAGCAGAGGCTGAAGAATAGAGAATGACGCTAAACTCACATAGGTCATCTCCATGGCTAACCCAGAGGATGTATATGAATATGTCAAAGAGAACCTACAGGAACTCCTGGCCCTTTAACGATCTGATAAGCATTTTCTGAAGCCTCTAGGGGCTATTACTAAGAATTGTAAGATATCTCAGGGGCCTATTCGCAGCAACATTAGTGACTTCATGAATGCCTGAGAGTTATCATGTCTGGTCCAACCTGTATACAGCTCAGTCAACAGAAACTCAGTGAGCACATAACTGCCCACACAGTGAGGTACTTCAAACATATAGGCAAATATTCCAGTTTGGGAGACATTTTGTAGTGCATATAAATGTAAGTAACCACATAAATTTATCTGTAAGACATGAGTAGCTCTTGCTGTTTGCTTGAGATGGTAATATTCCTGTGAATGCATTGCTTTATGAGCACTGATTTGATAGGAACATTCCCAGGCACATGCTATGGAACTCTTAAGGTTATTTTGTTTTGTTTTGTTGAGTTATAAGTTGTAGATGAAAATACAAGTTTTTTGGGCAGGAGAGATGACTCCGTGGTTAATAGCACTTGTTGCTCTTGCAGAGGGCCTGGGTCCAGATCCCAAATAGTGGCTCAGAACCATCCATGACTCCAGATCCTTGTTTCCTAGAGATCTGGTGCCTTTTGTGAGCACCAGGCAAACAGGTGGTGCACATACATACATGCAAGCAGAACACTCAGACACATAAAATAAATAAATTAAAAAAAGAATGCTTTTCAATCAAATAAGCAGAACACATCACTGAATGACTTGTATGTTTTATATCATAAAATATGATTCAGGGATAGCCTTTGTAAACTTTTCAAGCTTGCTTCACTCTTGATATTCTTGATATTCCATGTAAGTGACCATGGAGGCCAGAAGGTGGTCCCTGGGAGCTGCAGTCATAGGCAGTTCTCAGCTTCCAGACATGAGCATTGGAACCAAACCTAGGTACTCTTAACTGCTGGGCCATCTCTCCCAGCCCAACCCTTGACTTTTTCAGTGTGCT
The DNA here is from genome assembly GCA_028658305.1 of Pachyuromys duprasi. Lineage (NCBI taxonomy): Eukaryota > Metazoa > Chordata > Mammalia > Rodentia > Muridae > Pachyuromys > Pachyuromys duprasi. Next base: position 42,422,141 of record CM053746.1, on the reverse strand, counting down.
GAACATCTTAAAGGGTTAGTATTCTGCCTGCAATAAAGAAGCCATAGTACAAAGCTCAGGTATAGACAACCATGACAACTCATTACAAGGGCCAGGTCAGCCAGGAGAAGGGACAGGGGAGGGCAGTGATAAAGTGGGGAGGGCCTACCTAGAACCAGCCACCAGGGGTGAAAGGAAAAGTGACCGTACACACACTGCGTAGATTCAGAGCTTACGCAGCTAACCTCTGCAAACCAAAGTACAGAGTAAAGAATTGAAAAATTGTAGCCAGTGCCTTTAATCCCAGCACTCAGGAAGCAGAGATGGAACGGATCGCTGTGAGACAGCTAGAGCTACATAGTGAGACTGTCTCAGAAAACAAAAACAAAACCAATGAATCAACAACAACATTTCAAAACAATTTCTAAAACATCTCTAATGTATATTAGGATTTACCTCAACATTATCTGGGCGACTGGAGGCAGATGGGAATATAAATGGGGTGGGGAAGCTGACGTCGGTTCTTGCTCAATCTGAGCAATGGGTATATTGAATCCGTTACAGCGTTCTCCTTTCACATGGATATACATTTTTCATTACAAGCTTTAAGAAGAAAAATGATTTCTCTCTTTAGTTGTTTATTCGTGTTTTTGTTTGCTGGTGGCAGCGTAGGAATCATACCCAGGATCTGAAACATAGCAGGTGAGCGTTTTCACGTTGGCCATGGCCATTCTTGCACGTGCGCACACCCCGTGCCACCCATGCAGAGGTTAGAAGATAACTGTCTGCTCAGTTCTCTCCTCCCACCATAGAGGTCCTAGGAATTGAACTCAAATTGCCCACTTGGGTGGAGTACTTTTACCTGCCCAGCCATCTTCCGCCCCATTCATAGCCATCTTGAAGGCAAATAAAACACAACCATGTCCATCTGCCACATTATATTGCTTAAGTTACAGAGCAAGTAATGAAGCCATAATGTTGATAGTCACTGTTTTTTAGTCACGGATTGTGTTCCAGGCAGTTCGTAATCAGCTCTCCGCAGGTACCTTCTCACCAAAATCCCAGCAGCTGTGTATATAGAACTTGGTGGGAAGTGATGAGAAGGACAGTATTAGAAAAAAAATGAGAGTACATGTTGTGGTATGAATATGAAAAACTTAATAGAAATTAATGCAGTCTGCTAGTAAGGCTGAGACAGGAGGATCAGTCGAGCCCAGGAGTTCCAGGCCAGCTTTGAGAACATAGTGTGACCCTACCTCAAAATACTAAAACAATCACAAAGCTTAACTATCTCCTGTAAAATAAATGCATGTGATTGTATACTTTATATCAGATATGTCATAAAGTTTTTGTTTAGTCCCTTAGTCATTTATATTTAGGAAATTACTAACTTTTATCAAGCAACATTATATATTTTTATGTTTCTTCATTAATTTTCAGGGATAAACTTTGTACAATTGCTAGACCATAGGGTTGCAACAAATTTTTGGACAAGTATTCTGTATACTAGTATACTAGTATGCTAGACATAGGGTTGTAACAAATTCTTGTATAAGACCAGTTGTAGAATATGAGAGTATCTGCCTCCTTACCAATCCTGAATAATTTAGCTTTTGTAACTTTTCCTGAGATAGACAAAAATGTCTTCTGTCTTCCATGTGCTGAGACTACAAATGTGCCACCATACTCAGCCTCTTCAGTTAGTCTTGTGTAGCTTTTTTGTTTGTTTTTGTTCTCCCTTCATCCCTCCCTCCCTTTCCAGAGTTTCTCTGTGTAGGCTTGGCTGTCCTGGAATTTCTTTGTGAACCAGGCTGGCCTTGAACTTACAGAGATCCGCCTGCCTCTGCCTCCTGAGTGCTGGGATTACAGGCGCGTACACCGGGCCCCACTCCCCAGGTGCTGGGATCACAGCGTGCACCCCACACCCTACTTGCAGTTTTGTTTTTGTGTTAAGTGAAATGAGAATTTGGGGAACTGGTGAAGGAAGAGGTGCAGCATTTTTTTCTATATAGACAATAAGAAATATTCCCACTGTGGATGTACCTCAGTTGGAGAGCGCCTGCCTGGCATGCAAGTCCTAGGTTTGACCCCCAGTAACACATAAAACAGGGCATCACCATGCCCTGTGGTCCAAGTTTGTAATCCCAGGTGGAGACAGGAGGATCAGAAATTCAATGTCATCCTCAGTTGTAGTTTAAGGCCAACCGTAGGACACATGCCTCAAAAAAATGAATGAATGTTCCAAGCCATAGAGATGACTTAGCAGTTAAGAGCACTGGTTTCTCTTTCAGAGGATCTGGAATCAATTCCCAGTACCCACATGGCAGCTCACAACCAACTTTAACTCCAACATCCTCTCTGGTCTCCTTGGGCACTGCATGCATGTGGTGGTCAGATGCAAGCAGAGCACACACACAGCCAGGTATGGTGGTGAATGCTTTTAATCCTAGCACTGAGAAGGCAGAGGCAAGTGGATCTCTGAGTTTGAGGCCAGCCTGGGTTTCAGAATATCCAGGAATACATGAAGAAACCCTGTCCGCCCGCCACCTCCCCCCCCCACCCCCGCAAAAAAACTGCCAAAAGCGGGGGGAGGGGACAGAAAACAAAACAAAAAAATGTTTCTTCATCACAGAATACTAGTATACTAGTTAAGGTCTTTTGTTTTTACCCTTTGAGACGTTTTCTCTTACACTACTCTATCAGCCATAGATATCTGCATAAAAATAATTTTAGTTAATTTTTAAATTTTATCTATATGTCTGTATGTTTATTTTGGTGTTTCAAGACAGGGTTTCTCTGTGTAGCTTTGGCTGTCCTAAAACTCACTCTGTAGATCAGACTGGGCTAGAACTCACAAGATCCACCTGCCTCTGCCTCCCCAGTGCTGGGACTAATGGCATGCACCACCACCGCCCTGCTCTGCTCAGCTAAATTTTATAAACAAACTTCCTTCTCTGTTTTGCCTGTTTGATCCAGAGTCTTTCTTTGTTCTCCATGGAAACATATGTAGTGTTCTGAAAAGTCCTTTAGTTATAGCAAAGAAACAATTAGAAGTTCAGATTTATTTCTGTTTTGTTTTTTGTCTTTTCTTAATCTAAATGAGGAAATTTTTTCATTACCCATTTCACAAATGGCTTTCTGGCCTTCTCTGACCTTCACTGACTTTCTGTCATTTTATGATTACTTACTTTGCATGGGAAGCGCACATGCCATAGTGTAGGTGTGGAAGTCACAGGGCATCTAACAGGAATATGTTCTCGCCTGTCACATGGGTCCTGAGAATCGAACTCAAATCATCTGGGTTGGTGGAACATAGCTTTACCCCTGGAATCATCTTGCTGGCTGTAAACATTTTATTGTACATATCTCTCCATATGCCTTTTTGTTGCTCTTATCTCTTTGTGCTTTCCATGGCCTTATGAATCCTTTGTAAATATATGAATTATCACCTTGATTTACTCCAGTACTTTCAGATTGTATCAGTTATTGCTTCATATATAAACCTAATTCCTCAGATGCAAGACTAGTTTTTTTTTAAGATTTATTTATTATACGTGAATGAATGTTTTGCCTGCATGTATGTATATGTGCCTGATGCCCACGGAGGTCAGAAGAGGGCATTAGATACCTTGGAACTAGAGTTACAAAAGATTGTGAGCCACTGTAGGTGTGGACCAAACTGAGGTCCTTTGTGAGACCTCTTAGCCTCTGAGCCATCTCTTTAGCCCTGGGGACAATGTTTTTATGTGTATGTCTTTGGTAGGTCAAGTATCTAAGTATTCTTTTTTTGTTCTAGGCTAATAATTCTCACAGTTCAGTATTCATTAAAACCATGTTTGCAGCTTGTTAAAACACCAGTTTCAGAGCTTTACATGAGTGTTTCTTGTTGTGTGGAAGAGAGACTGAAATTGTATTTCTAACACATTCTTAGGCCCTGCTAGTGTTAAAGGTTCCACATATTGAGAACAACTGCTTTTAGGGACTTGCTAGCTCCTAAAATTGTAGCTACAAGGCAAAGCTTTTGTACCAGGTAAGAATAAAGGTTGCAGGGATATTTGGAAAACTTACCGGAAGACGATGAATAGCAGTTAACCAATTCTGGCATTAACTTTTAAATGCAGAAAATATCACCTGAGAGCTCACACACCTTACCTCTTTTTGCCAGGTAACTTTCTGAGCTCTAGAAAAAGAAATTATGCTCTAACTGCTACGAATATCTCTCTCCTGACTAAAAAATGAAGAGTCACAGGTCTGGGTGGTCTCTTTTCCTAAAAGGACTCTTAGCCACACAGCTAACACTTAGCGCTCATCAAGTATTTAGTGCTGTCTTCAGACTTTACATTATTTCATTTAAGGTTCCCAGAAGCTCTGGAGTAATGCTATGCCTTAAAACAGTGCCCAGGATGGCATGGCTAAGCATGATGGATTCGAATCCTGGCAATTGATGTGTGCCCTGAATGCTTGGAGAAGTACAGTAGGAGTGTAGAGGAACCAACAGTAACCTGGTTCATCCAGTCCTTGAGGCCTTGACAGCTTTACTGCCTCTGAAAGCTTGGTTTCACTTCAGAAACTTGGGAACCATTAACCTGGTTTGAGAGATATATCTCATGTTTCAGAATAATTCTTAAGCACATAAGAATTATTGAAGAAATAAGAGTTCAGAACTTGGATTGAGCTTCCTTCTGGCTTTCTCTCTGGGTTGAGTGTCTTCAAATGTTGAAAATTTTTTTAAGTATCTAGAATCTTTGGAGAATGAACTTGTTTGTTTTTGTTGTTGTTTTCTTAAGCAAACTATTGAGAATTCTCCAAGAAGTGTTCTTACGATGATATATCTCATGTAGAATTGTGTTCCAAGGACAAAAATCTAAGAGTAGCAGTAGTGTCACATCTAGGAGACAGAAAACATGTGTAATGTCTTGGACTGTTAATTTTTACAGGCAAGAGGGCCTGTAGATAGCCAGTAATTACATTTGTAGTTGACTGATGTGAAAAACTGATAGGTAAAACCTGAAAGTCAATTGTGTAAACAGCCTGACTCCTACCTGTGAAACCTGCCTACATTTATTCATGTAAACTGGCAGTCTTGGCTCTAGTCATAATAAACATGGGCCACAGTTAGAAAAAAAGTGAGAAAACAACTCAGTCAGTGTGTGCTGAACAAGCGTGAGGCCTGAATGTGGATCCCCATGATCACATGGAGAGCTGGACGAGGCAGTGTGCATGCTAGCAATCTCATGCTCGGAGTAGGGCAGAGACAAGGATCCCTGAGGCTAGCCAGTTTAGCCAATCAGAGATATGCCAAGTTCATCAAGAAACTCTGTCTCAGAAAAATAGGCGGAGAGCAATTGGGGAAGACACCAAGCATCAGCCTTTGGACTGCACACACACATACACACTCACAAATTGATGAAATTGGTAGTCATTCATTATGATGTACACCTGTAATCCTAGTATTTAGGATTCAGAAGCAGGATTAGGGAAAAATTGTAGTCCTGTCTGAGCTATAAATCTGTCTCCCTCTCCCTCCCTCCCTCTTTCCCCTCTTTCCCTTTCTATCTACTCCTTCTTCCTTTCACTCATACCCCACACACTGAATTTGATGACAAACTCCTATAATTTTAGCACTTGGGAGGACAGTGAGTTAAGTCTAACTAGGCTGCATTATGAGGTCATATCCCAAACCAACAGGATCATCGAGCCTATTAGAGAATAAAGGAACATGCTGCCCAACCTGATTTAGATCCTTGGCACCAGAATAGCAGGAGGGAACCGACTCTTGCAAGTTGTCCCCTTATTTTCACATTGTATTGTGGCATATGTAACCCCACCACCAAGTAAGTAAAAGTGATTTAAGAAACGGTCAACAGGCCAGTCTTGGACCAGGCCAGTGGTCCACACTCTTGATCACAGTGTTGGCAAGTGGATCTCTGAGTTCAAAGCCAACCTGGTGTACATAGCAAGTTCCAGGCCTGCTGGGGTTATATAGTAAGACCTTGTCTTAAAAAACAAGTCAATAATGGAATCGGTAAGAGAAGAATATAATATCATTAGAGTAAAACTGTGGATGTAAAAACCTGAATCTTTTATGAAAATATTTTACTTAATAATTGTAGAGATATAAAATTACATTAAAAATTTAGTTTCTGTTTGATTTTGATGTGTGTTTACAGTCTAATTCACATTTGAATGCACTGATGTCTACACATGTGGAAGGACAATGTAGAGAGAAGAATATTTCCCTCTCTCCAGCGTGTTCCTAAGAGCTCCTGGCTCCTTTCTCACTCTCTGTCCCAGCCAGCTATTGACTTAAATTATTAGAACTATAGATTTCATATACATGGAACCTTTCTTTGAAGGGGTAGGTTTCTAGGTTTCGTGTTGCCCAGGCTGATCTTGAACTCGTTATGTATCAAGGGTGACCTTGAAATCTGGGATTATAGCTGTGAATTAGCACTTTGAGCTATCAGCCAAATACTGTTGCTTTCACTTTTATGGTGTTTGTCTTTTTGCTTAACATAATGTATATGAAATTCATTCATGCCATTATGTATTTATTTCAGTAGTGCATGATCCTTTTTATTGATGAATACTATTCCATTTTATAAATATACCACACTTTTTTCTAAAAAGAAAAATTTTCTAAAAAGAATTTTAAAAATTTATATTTCATTTATATATTATTTATTATAATTTATTCACTTTGTATCACCGCTGCAGCTCCCTCCCTTGCCTCTTCCCAGTCTCACCCACTCTCCCTCTTCTTCCCTAGTCCCCTGATAGGGGAGGAGCTCCTCCACTTCCATCTGACCCTAGCTTATCAGGCCTCATCAAGGCTGGCTGCATCATCTTCCTCTGTGGCCTAGCAAGGCTGCACCCTCCAGGGGGAGGTGATGAAAGAGCCAGCCACTGAGTTCATGTCGGAGTCAGCCCTTGTACCCCTTACCAGGAAACCCAATTGGAAACTGAGCAGCCAGTGGGCTTCCTTTGAACAGGGGGTCTAGGTCCCACACTTTATTCTTTAATAGTAGACATTAGAACTGGTTTTATGTTTTGTTGTAATGAATAAAGACGCTATGAAATTTTGTAAGTTTCTTGATATATATATATATATATATATATATATATATATATATATATATATATATATATATATATATAT
>CM053746.1:42339929-42414903 GCA_028658305.1 Pachyuromys duprasi | reverse complement strand
TTAGTGCTGGGATTATAGATCTGTGCTACCATACACATCTTGTTTTCATTTCTTTCAGGTATAGATATAGTATAATTGCTTAGACATATATGTATGTATCTTAACTTTATAATGTCATAATTTTACATACCCAGGTACAGTGTTTGAAAGTCCCAGTAGCTCTATATCCTTGCCAATACTAGGGCTTGTTTGTTTGTTTGTTTTCTTTAAAGAGTTATTTTATGTGTATGCCTGTATTGTTTTTATGAATGTGGAACACCATGTGTGCTTGTGTCCTTCCAGGTCAGAAGAGGACATCAGTTCTGTAAAACTGAAGTTACAGAGGCCATGAGCTGCCCTGTGAGTGCTGGGAACTGAACTGGAGCTCTCTGTAAGAGCAGCCAGTGCTCTTAACTGCTAAGCCATTTCTTTAGCCCCCATTTGGTATTTCTTAGTTATATCTTTTTTTCTTTGTCTTGTTTTGTTTTTATTTGACAGTCTCCATATGCTAGCTCAAAACTGGAGATTCTTATGCCTCAGCCTAAGTGCTATGATTATAAACTTATACACAAGACCCAACTACCACTTGGTATCTTTAATCTTTATCATCTTTATTTCTGCTATTAAGTAAGAAGTATCTCATCTTGGCGGAGGTGTTTGTTGTTTTGTTTTGCTTTACATTTTGAGAGGAGTATGAGTGTTATAGCAAACATGTGGAGGTCAGAGGACGACTTGTGGGAGTTGGTTCTCTGTTTCCCAGGTGGATCCTGGTGATCAAATTCTAGTTGTTAGCCTTATCAGGACTGAGCTGTCATGCAGGTCCTCATTTTAGCTTTGAGGAGCATTTCCCACTTTAATGGTAGTATGTTTTCATGATTTTATTGACAGTTCACTACAGATACTCAACTGACAATGTAGTTATGTCCCAATAATCCCATTATTAGTTGGAAATACTCTAAGCCAAACACACTTGATATACCTAAAATACCAAAATCATAACAACAGTACACACTGAAGACTACCAGTTACTTTATTCTTAAGCTGGGGAGAAAATAAAAATTCAAAATTTGAAATATAGTTTCTGTTGAATGTACCTTGTCCTCACACTGTTGTAACGTCAAAAAATTCTGACTTGAATCATTGTGTATGTGCTTTGGAAATACTCAGATCTGCTGGCAGTTTATAAGCACTATTTGTTGTTTTGTTTTTAGTTTTTTGTAAAAGTTCTTTATATATTCTGGATACAAATACTTGTCAGATATATCTTGTGAATTTTTCAATTCATAATTGTGTTCTCCCTTTGTTACTCTGTTTACATAATTGAAATAGCAGATTTTTTTTGCTCTTAATAAGGTTCAGTTTTTTAACTTCTTTATGCTTTAGTAGTTTTTTTTTTCTTATCCCCAAGATCATGGAGATTTTCTATAACACTTCCAGATTTAAACTGTTTTCATATACATACACACATACACACACACACACACACACACACACACACACACCCTCATATGCACACGCATCTCACAAAAGTACTGGTTCTAGAGACAGTTTTCTATGTGTTGGGATTATAGGCAACCATCACCAGGTCCAGATTTTATAGCCTTTGTTTAAAAGTGTATTTATTTCTTTTTTTCCCCGTTCTCATTGACTTACAATTTTTTGCTTTATGGAGCTGGAGAGATGGCCCAGTGGTTAATTAAGAACACTTATGCTCTTGCAGAGGATCTTGGTTCAGATCCCAGCACCCACGTCAGGGGCTCACAACTACCTGTAACTCCATCCAGGGTATCTTGACACTCTCTCTTTTGGTCTCTGTGGTCACCTGCATGCACAGTGTGAATACAGACAGATGAACACGTAAACAGACCCATAAATAATTTTTTGGCTGCTTTTCTGTTGGAAATATAATTACTGATTGAAGGTTTTTTTTTCCTTACTGCACAGTTTTAAGATGTGATTGTGTTATCATCTACGTTCCACTGGTTTCTCAGGAGTTAGCAGTCATTCTTATGGCTCTCTTTGCTTTGCTTTGGCTTCTTTGTTTTTGTTTGTTGGTTTTTTGGTTTGTTTGTTTGTTTCAGAGGGGGGGGGATTTAAAATAAACAAAATAGAGTCTCACTACGTAGCCCTGGCTAACCTGGAACTCACCATTGTGACCAGGTGTGGAGGGGGACTTATTAGAATGGCTTACAGGCTGTGGTCCAGCTAGTCCAACAGTGGTTATCTACCAATGGAAGGTCCAAGAATCCAGTAGTTGTTCAGTCTATGAGGCTGAATGTTTCACTTGGTCCTCCAACTGGTAGGCTCTAATGCATCTGAGTGGAGTTGCTAGGGAGGGTTAAAGGCAAAGAGAAAGACTCTTCCTTCTTCCATGTACTTTATATAGACTACCAACAGATGGTGTGGCCTAGATTAAAGACCTTTATTAAAGGTGTATCTTCCCACTTCAAAGATCCAGATTAAAAGTAAGACTTCCCATGTCAAATGATTTGGTTAAGAAAGAAGTCCCTCATGGGTGTGCTCAGCCCTTGTCCAGATGTAGTCATATTGACAACCAAGAATAGCCATCACACCTGACTTAGCTTTTGGGTTTTGGTTTTGTTTGTATGTTGGGACTTTTGTTTGTTTGTTTTTGAGACAAGCACCCATAACCCGGGTGGCCTCAGACTTATGACAATTCACTTGCCTCAGCCTCCCAAGCACTAGGATTGCAGATAAAAGCCACTATGACCAACCTCTTTTCTTTGCTTTGCTTTTTTTTTTTTTAAAGTATTGGCTTTGATGCTTCATGCATGCTAGGCAGGTCAGACACTGAGATGGATGTGCTCAGCCCCTCTTCTACTATCTGAATCTGCTCTTAAACTCATCTGGTAAATTTTTTATTTCATCTCCTTGTTTTTCAGTTTATGAATTTCCATTTTGATCTTATAATTTTCTTTTCTGTCATTTCCTACTAGTTCACCCGCTAAGGCTGTATTCCTTTGCTCATCACTTGAAAGGCTGAGTTGGAAGATATTGCAAATACAAGGCCATCCAGAGCTACATAGTAAGACCCTATCTCAGTGGGGGGAAAAAGCTATCCCTTTCTTAAGTCTTTAAAGTCTTGGCTAATTCCAGCATCTAAGCCATCTCATATTTGCTTTCTATCATATATGGCTAGTGATTTTTGTTTAATATCAGTGGATATTTTGTCCACCAGTCCAAATAGACTCGATTTTGTTACTGTCCCCTGGAGAGGTTGTTTTTATGATTTTATTTGGTTGGTATAGCACTCTCTGGTCTTGCTACATTTGGGTAAGCTTGGTTAAGAAGGTTGTTTTTTGGGTTTGTTTTTGTTTTTGTTTTTTGGTTTGGTTTTGTTCTTGGTGTGTGTGTGTTAGACAGGATCTTGCTGTGTAACCAAGCTGACCTTAAACTCTCAAAGATCTGTCTGCCTGTCTTTAATTCCTAAGTGCTGAGTTTGAAGACATTCGACCCCAAGCACAGGCAGCTTGCTGGTTTGTACATTATTAGTGTAGCTGTGCAGGGACTCAATGCATCTGTAGCCCCAGTCATTTACGAGTGGACGCCTACTCAAATGTGTCACACACAGTCCCTCCACTTTTTTGCTGTAGCCTGAGTTTTCGTTTTTTGAGACAGGCTCACTGTATAGTGGGCTGGTCTGGGGCTCTTGGCTCAGCTGGAATTCCAGAGATAAACCTTTATGTCTGGCTCTAGACTGGACTTTAGGCTCCATCAGTGTTTCAGGGCTGGAGAGATAGTGCAGTTCATTCTTGGATGCTTTTAACAGGTTGGACTCCTTCACCCATGTGACAGCTCACAACGTCTGTAACTCCAGTTGCTGGAGACTCCCTCTTCTGGCCTTAACAGGCACCAGGCATGTATGTAGTACACAGGCATACATGCAGATACCCTACCCAAATGGGGGGGGGCGGGGCAGAGAGAGAATTAGGCCTAAATGTAGGTGTGGCCTTTACTCAAGTGTAGCTGTTCATAATGAGTGTTACAGTATTACAACTTCTTTACTCTGGCAACTCACACTCTAGTTCTCTTATCCCCAGGTAATGGTCCTTACCTGCCACACAAACACATCTTTAACAGCCGTGTATTTACTAGTACAATAAGGAGCTATTATCTATGTATATACCTTCCTTGCACATTTATGGCCTTACTTATTTTTATATCATTATTATTATTGATATAGGAATTCCTTATATATTATTTATAGTTACGTTTTATGTGTTGAAAATATTTTCCTCTGGTTAGTAGCTTGTTTATTTAAACTTGTTCTTTTTTTTTTTTTTTTTTAATGGGGCTGGAGAGATGACTTGGTAGTTGAGAGCACTCGCCTGCTCTGCCAGAGGACCTGGGTTCAATTCCTAGCACCCAAATGGTAGCTCACAACTGTGTGTAGCACTTGCATGTGGTCTCCAGGCATGTGCAGGTAAAACACCATTACACAGTAAATAAAATAACTTGTTTATAGTTTTTACAATGTACAACTTGAGATTTTTATATAGGCAAATCTATCTGCTTTCTACGTGACCACTTGGAATTTTAGTCATGCTTCTTTCCGAGTGCACCTGTTTTTTGTTTTGTTTTGTCTGCTTAATTTGGTTTCTCTAAAAAGAAAGTTTGTGATTAAGAGAGTCCACCATGATACACTCAGGCTCCCACTGGAATTTTCAGTCTAATGCAAGGAATGTCATTTTTAATTGCTAAATATATTCTAGTGTAGTCTTCATTTAGAACAAAGGCTTTTAGAGTTTGATGTTTTTGTGGGATGTGTGTTTAGTAGTGTGTGTCTATAACCATTATCATTAGTGATATAAAACGTTAATCTTTAGCTGCCAAAGACAATATTCAAATGTTTTTAATGACCAGTTAACTCAGAGATCATGTAGAAGCCTTATTTGTAGTAATGCTTATTTAGCAGTGCCAGTGCCTTTTCTCATCTATGCAGTCCCATAACTAAAGAGAAAAATGAAAAACTTCTTAATTCTGGAGTGCAAAGGAAAACATGGTTTGCATATGTGCAGCAAAAAGCTTTGGAAGGTTGGAATTGCACAATGAATGTAGGTTGAGCAATTGCTTAACAAGGCATGGGGGGCCTCCTTTAAAATTTTTTCAATACACTTATTAATTTGGCGGGGGAAGAAGCATTTGCTACAGCATGATGTGAGTGTCGGAGGACAACCTGTAAGAGTTCCTCCTTCCACCATGTGGGTTCTAGGGATTGAACTCGGGTTGGCAGGGCTGGTGTCAGCAGATTTCCCCTCAGAGCCCTCTCCTGGCCTGGAATGTCTTTTGCCCTTGTGAAATGTGGGGACTCTAATGTGCCAGAATACGGGATTTCCTTTTGAGCTCTTACATGCAGGTTACTTTTACACTTTTTTTTCACTGTTTATTTTTACTTTTTTTTTTTTTAGTTTTATCGTGTGTCTTTCTTTAAAGGGATTAATAAAGCATTACTGTGCCCACACTTCAGGTCTGACTTGAAATGAACAGAGTGGTGTTCCCTCTGGCACAGAGTTTGTGCTGCAGCTGCTGATCATAAGTGTGTGCTCCCCAGCTTCTGAGTGTGTGAAGCTTGTTACTAAGCAGCCTGCAGATTTTAAAATCACTGTTCTGAGAGGTTTTGTCTGTTTTGCTTTTAATGTTGGTCAACACCTCCTGATGAAGATCAACTACAGACTTTACTGGAAAATTAAGCCAGATCTTAAGGTTGAAGTATGGGTGCCAACCAGTAAGATCCAGTCAGGACTTGTTTCAGCAAAAGGGAATGTTCATGTTTCCCCCCTGGGCGGTAGGTTGCTCTGTCACATTTTATGCTTCCTAGGCTTGTTTCTGATTCTCTCCACTTACCTGTGCTGGGGATCCTAGAATCTGTTCCTCCTCATCTCTGCTCTATTCCTGAGGAACAGGAGAGGTGGTTGGGCCAGCCTGCCAAAAAAGCAGAAGTTAAGTATGTGGATTTCATAGCTGCACGTATGAGTGTTTGTGGGGCAGAGAACGTCTAATGAAAAACATTTGTATTGCATCAAAAATAGAGAGAGGCCTGGTTAGAGTCTGTCTGCTCTGTCTGTCAGTCTGTTCCCTGCCAGCACTAGTACTGTTCTCCTGGGAGGCTCAGGCACACTGTGGTTTCTTCTGCTCATGCTCTTCCCTAATCTTGGAGTTTCTGTGTCCTGGCGGACCCATGCATGTTTTGGAGTAAGTCTACGAGAGTGGTGACTGATGGCTTTGAAGGAACTCAAGTACACATACGGGCATTGGGACCTTCTATAAGGCTCCCCTGAAGGGGGAAAGGGTCTCCAACGCACACAGGGAGAAAAGCGTGATTGACTATAGACAAGTTTTGGACCTGGCTTTTACTGCTAGCAAAGCACAAACCATAAGAAAGCAAGCCTGCTGTTCAGGCTTGCCATTTCATTTGTAAGTGCTTGTAAGGGACACACCTGGGTGCCCAAGCTTGCATCTGACAATCTGATGTCTGTCAGGTTGTTTGGCAGGATCCCCTTTGGGAAATGCAGAAGAGAAAGTGCTAATTTCCCTGAGGATAGTGTCACTCCAAGATATGAAAAGACGTGTAACTTGACGCCCCCTCACCACCCCCCCCCCCAGTTCCTCTGAAATTCACATTTGTTCATCATTGGGCAGTGGCTGGGGGGAGGGGTGAACAAATGAAAAATCAACTTAGCTCACAGTTTTCGGGGTCCCCAAGAAGGTACTTCACCAATGTGGTTTTCACATTTTCAGGTTTCTTGGCTGGTGAATAAGATTGAGCAGAAATGCTCCTTCCCCTGATAACAATACATTCAGATTCAGGGTCAGGAGCATATGGATTAAAACCAGACGGTGGATGATTAATACTTTTGCTTATAGAGGTAGACATGGCAACTTCCTTCCTTTAAATGAAAAGGCGCTTTCTCTGCATGTGTATGGGAGCAAGTGCTTAGGCTACATGCTGTGCCCTCAAGGTGTGTGCTCAGTTTCTACCTTAGTAACAGTTTCCAAGTATTCTGTCCTCTCTCTTGAAGCACCCAAGCAGTACTGGAAGAGTTACGCTGTGAGACAGAGGTGTGGGCATCAGCCAGTACTATAGGGAATGTGGTCTGCATTTCAGGCCATGGCTTTCTCGGCTTTCCAGGACTAGTGGCTCGAAACACACATCTGTATCCACACATCTTACTTGGTTCCGTTGGCTGTATGACCTCACTGTAAAGAGTACAGTTTGAGAAAAGTTTTTTTCTCAAACTGTTGAATTGTGGGTGCTTATCCCCATCATCTCATGAGAGAAGGATATGCGTAACACTAGTTGTGTGTATTACCGGGTTTGGTAGTGCCTGTAATCCTACCGCTTGGGAGGTGGAGGTAGAAGGATCAGTTCAAGACCAGTTTCTGCTACATAGTGAATTTAAGGCGAACCCAAATTACATGAAACCTTGATCAACAAAAAAGTTTTTGACAAAAGAAAAGCTGTCATTGCACAGATACTTTATGTCTTTAACCTCAGTTCCTAAAACCACAGTATTTCTTCAAGTATATGTTCCATTATTGCTTAGCAGGTGTTTATTTCTTAAACATGTGTCTGAAGATTTGTTTTTATGAGGTTCTGTACACATTAACCCATTCAAGCCTAGGCCTCTGACTTCCCTGGTGATTTCAGCTTATGAGCCCTGCTGTTTGTTTGGGAGACTGCTGCCCAAAAGAAACAGGAAATGGAAGAAGAGGAGGACCAGGCTGGCACCAAGTATCTTTTAATCTCCATAATGAAGGTTGTTTTCTCTCTGTAACAAGGAAAATTTAGGAGCATAAAGTTCTTTTATTTTAATAGAGAGCTGATTGTGTTTTCCTGTTGCCTCTGCTCTACACTAGTTATGCACTAGTGTACATCCTCAGAATACAGTTGTGTCCTCTAGTTTATTCCTTTTCCCCAGGGACCAAGATATTGGTCACAGTTGTGGGGACTTTGTTTTGTTCCCTCTTCCTCCAATTCAGTTTTTTTTTAATTTTGCATTTTAATTCACGTGTGTATGTGTGTGTGTATGTGTGTGTGCATGCGTGCGTGCAAGTGCACAAATACCATAGTATGAATGTGGAGGTCAAAAGACAACTTCCAGGAGTCCAGTCAGTTCTCTTTTGGCTCTGAGGATCAAATTCTCAGGTCCTCAGGCTCGCACATAAAGTACTGTCACCTGCTGAGCCCTAATTTATAGTTTGACAAACACCCACAGTTGTGTAACTATCACAATATAAACATAAAGTGTTTTACATTACCCCAAAATTCCCTCATGCACAGGATCTTGTCCTTACATGCCATTCTGTATCCCCATATCAGTGTGGTTCTGCATCATTATCAGGACTCGGCACTATCCTGATATGTGGAGGGTTATTTGGAGGGTTTTGTTGTTGTTTTTGTTTGTTTCTCTTCAAATCATGTGATAGGTATCTCATAAATGGTTTTAATCTGCATTTCTCTGATGGCTAAGAATGCATTGTTTCATGTGTTTATTTGTCTATTTGTATGTCTTCTTTGCTGGAGTGTCTGGTTACCTCTTTTGCCTATTTCTAAAATAGATTGTTAGTGGTTTGTCTTAACTGACATGCAGCTGTAATATCAGTACTTGGGAGGTAGAGGCAGGAAGATCAGGAGTTCAAGGCCATTGATTTGTTTACTAAAGTCTGTTTTGAGGCATTGTCTCATGTAGCTAAGGCCAGCCTGGAATTTAGAATGTAGCCAAGGATGACCTTGAATTTCTGATCTTTTTTCTTGTACTTCCCAAGTAGCTTGTAGCACTATGCCTGGTTTATGCTGTGCTGGGGATCAGATCCAAACCTTCCTTTATATGAGGTAAGTGCTCTACCAACCAGCTGCAAACCCAGCCCTCTTACTGAGTCTCGAAGGGTCTTCTGTCAAATAAATAAGTATTGTAAACATTTTTTTTCTTGTTCTCTGGCATGTCCTTTACGTTAGACACTGTTTAGACCTGGCGGTTCCAGGCTCTTGCTGGAGGAAGGTAAGGAAATTGAGACCTGAGTCAGCAGAAATGTGCAAGGAAATTGAGTTTTGCAGATAGACACACCTGAAGCTTTCTTCAGCCACCTATTTCCTGTCCCTACTTCTGATGTTGATTCTGTGCTCTTACCTTCAACTTGGCTGTTGCTATGAACTCGAGACCCACTTAAGCCTTGGAAACAGAATGAGCAGGCTTCTTGTGTAAGTATGTTCCAGAAGGAGGTTGTTTTTGAATAGTAGTCACTCCTAAGCCCTAAAGTGTTACCTCCAAGGAGCCACCAGCTTTGAAGAGCTGGACTCCGAAACAAGAGTCAGCTGAGCTTAGGGCTCTGCCACATGGGCTTTGCATGAGGACAGATGGCAGCAGTAGACAGCTCCCTGAGGAGGTTGAATTCAGTTCTCAGAATAAACATTAAGTGTGGATGGGATATTTACCATAGGTTCTTTTATGTTCCTTGGAATTCTTTCCACAGAACAGCCCACTTAGGTACAGCATAGAAAACATGTTCTGTGCCCATTGGACAAAAATCCAGAGAAGATGCTGTATGGAATTTTGTTTCTTGTTGTTGTTGTTGTTATTGTTCTGGTCTGGGCTCAACTCATGACCCTCTTACCTTACAGGTGTGTGTTATCACTGAGAGTGAATCTGTCATTTTTTAATTGTTGGTCCCTGTTGGAATTTTTCTCTAACAGCGTTTGCCTCTGACTAGACATTAGCAGAGTTTCTTTTTCTTTCTGTGTGTGGTGTGGGTCACTGACACAGGCTGCTGTGGTGAGAGGAGGCCTGTGTAAGTGCCAGAGGACTAGCCATTTCTTCAAGATAATGCTGTCTGGGCAGCGCTGTCTGGCCTCTGACCCTAGTAGAAATGATGTATGCAGAGAAGGATTTCTGACCTTCACTAATCTGAGTTATTTAGAATGCCTTCTAGTAAACAAGGCATGAGCTTCTAGGCAGCTCTGAGCTTTCTTTTCCTTCTTTTGAAAGTACAGTTTTCTCTTTTTACTAAGGACAAATAAATTTGGTTGAAGAAAATTGCAATGTGGAATAATCACCTTGGTTTAAAAAACAGAGGGAGGGGTAAAAACAAGTTCTGCAGTAAATCTGCAAGTGTGGAATCTAAAGGAAATGATCCCATCTGGAAAACCCTACCAGGGGTGCTGTGGCTGGTTTGTGAAGCAATGCAGGTTGAGGAATGAAAAAACAAAAAACTGTAGTCTTGGAAGATGACAGGCTCGTTAATTGATGTCCATTTCAGCTGGTACTGTGCCAGCTTATGTTGGCTCCAGTCCAGCGTTCCTGTAATTTGGGAGCCAGGTGTGAAGCATTTTTTGTTCCATCTTGTTCCCAGCATCCACAGAAGCCTTACACGTCTCACTGAGGGAGCTGTCCTCTGTAGGAAACACGTGCACAGGTGGAGGTTCAAGACAAGAGGCACAGCTGCTTGTGGACAGTGAGAGAAAAAAGAGCCGGGCTTGGGGATTGAGGGGAAAGGCAGTAAATGGCTTCAGAATAACTATCCTAATTAGACCAGTCGTTTTGAATCTTCTTAAGGGGGCGTATTTGTGTGGGTGGGTGTGTTCGTGTTCCCTCCTTCTGTGCTACGTGTATAGGGTCCCCACAGATGCCAGAAGAGGACATCCGATCTCCTGGAGCTGGAGTTACCACAGTAGTTAGTGATCCTCCTGACTTGGAAGCTGGAAATGGATGGAACTTGGGTCCTCTGCAATAGCAGTACACATTCTTAACCACTCAGCCATCTCTCCAGGCCCCTTCCTCCTTTATATATATATATTTTAAATATATATATATATTTTAAAATATATATATATATATATATATTTTAAAACATGTCTTTCTAGACATAGAGGAAAACATCTTTCATGATTTGCCTTTGTCTAATTCGGGGAACAGCATATAAAGTACAGTATAAAGAATGGCTCAAGATAGCCATCAGAATTGTAGTTGATCACTGCCACTATGTCATTTAAGGACCACAGTAACATAAGCAAACGAGATTAACTGCCCGCCCTGACTAGAGTTTTTGCTCATTTTAGGGGGAGTGGAGCTTTTTTCTTCTTCTGCCCTTCCCTTCGGCTTTCCCCTTCCTTCCCTCTCTCCTTTCTTCCTTGCTTTTTTCTTTTTCTTTCTGTTGTTGTGTATGTGTGCATGCTTGGTCTCATGCGTGCATACAGCAGCTGCGAGTCAGGTAATGTGTTGTTCGCCTTAGGTTTTGAGACAAGATCCCTTACCTGGGGCCTGAGGCTCTGCTGGCTATCCAGCAGGCTCTGGGGTCCATCTTTTTACCTGGAAGATGCCACTGTGCCAGGCCTTGAACATGAGCGTTTGGGGTTGAACTCTGGTCCTGATACTTGTGTGGCAAGCTCTTCACAAACTGAGTCGTCTTCCTAGACTCTCTTCTTTTGTTTGTTTTTTTCTTTCTTTTTTCTGAGACAGGGTTTCTCTGTGTAGCCTTGGCTGTCCTGGACTCACTTCATAGACCAGGCTGGCCTCCAGCTCACAGAGATCCAACTGCCTCTGTTCCTTGAGTGCTGGGATTATAAGTGTGAGCTGCCACACCTAGCTGCTGCTGCTGCTGCTGCTGGTGTGTGTGTGTGTATGTATGTATGTATGTATGTATGTTTTTAAGAGATATCAATGACACAGTAGAGATTATTAAGCAGTATCCGTTCAACAGTTTAATATACAGGCCCTTTAATATACAGTTTAATAATAGGCTCTTGATACAGTAGTGGGCCAAAAGAAAACATTGCTCCCAAGATCCAGTCTGTATCCTTTCTAGCTTTCAAAATAAACTGAATATTGAAGAACAGGTAGTTCCTGCTTGGAGAGGCAACATACACCTTTAGTCTCAGGAGGCTAACACAGGTGGTGGATCTCTGTGAGTTCAAGGCAGATTGGTCTATGTGAGGTCCACAGTGAAGCTCTATCTCGAATGAATGAATGAATGAATGAATGAATGAATGAATGAATGAATGAATGAATGAATGAATAAAAGGTAGTTCCTCCATAATAGATAGATAGATAGATAGATAGATAGATAGATAGATAGATAGATAGATAGATAGATAGATAGATGAATGGATAAATAAATAAATGGCAGTTCTGCCCATAGGAGACAAAGCGCGACTTCGTCATCTCTGTCCGTCACCTGTGGACACAACACTGAATGTTGCCCTTTGATGTTTTAGCACTGGCTTCTATTTTTATATAAGGCTATCTAATCTTCCAGAAGTAAGAGCTCTGTTTCCTGTAGGGTTCCTATAGACTGACAACTGAAAGAGTCTTTTATGGTTTCTCCCTGTAACTCTGGGTCTTCCACAGACAGAGCTGACCTCTGACACTGAGAATCTGACCACAGTATTCAAGGGAGCCACAAGCCTGCAATTCAAGAGGCTACGGAGCTTTAAAAAAGAGAAAAAGAAAGAAAGAGAAAGAAGAAAGAGAGGTTTCCTTTAATTGTTCTGCTTCTCCTCCTTTTCCTCCTTCTTTTTCTTCTCCTTTTCCTTCTTCTCCTTTTCCTCCTCCTTCTCTTTCTCCTCCTCCTAGTTTTTTTTTTTTTTTTTTGAGATAGGGTCTCACTTTGTAGCCTTAGCTAGCCTGAATTCTCTGTGTAGACCAGGCTAGCCTCAAACTTATAGAGAGCCTCTTGCCTCTGCTCCCTGAGTGCTGGGATTAAGCATATGTGCTGCCACATCTGATTAGTCCAGTTCTTCAAAGTGTGTTCATTTTATTTTATTGTGGTAAAACATTAAATGAAACATCTTAACCATTTTTAAACTGTATAGTTCTGTGACATTAAGTACATTCACGTTGCTGTATAGTCATCACCATCATTCACCTCCAGGACTTTTTCACCTTCTCATTTGCATCTCTGCATCCATTCCTTATTCACTCAACTCCTTGCCCTTGGAAACTACCATTCTATTCTTATCTCTCCTTGAATCTGACTATCCTGTGAACTCTGTCTCTCTTTTTGAGACTGGCTGATTTCATTTAATATAATGTCTTCAGGATTAATCCTTATTATGGAATATGTCAGACTTTTTTTTCTTTTTCTTTTCTTTTTTTTTTAAGCTTGAGTTGCCTCATTATAGGTATTTACCACGCTGTATTTAGCTCTTCATTTGTTGATTGACACGGTTAAGAGCTGTTTATTTATTTAATGTGATTGAGTGTTCTGCCTGCATGTATGTATGTGTGCCCCGTATGTGCCTGGTTCCCATAGGGATCAGAAGAGAGCATTGGATCTCCTTGGAACTGGAGTTAAGGATGGTTATGAACCATCGTGTAGGTGCTGGGAATCAAACCCCAGGTCCTCTATCAAAAGTTATTTTAACTGCTAAGCCAACTCTCCAGCCCCTGTTTATATTTTGATTTTGTTTGATAATACCTTACTGATAAATGTGAAATGATTCTGATTTTTTGTTGTATTTGTTTGTTTTGTATACGTGCCTTTGGTTTTATTTGTTTTTGTTGTTTTGAGGCAAGGCTCACTGTGTAGGCCTGGCTATCCTGGAACTCTGCTATGTAGCATAGCCCAGCCCCAAACTCACAGAGATCTGCCTCCCAAGTACAGGATTGAAGAAGTACAGCACCATACCCAGATCATGGTGGCGCTCATTTTTCATAGCTACTGACTTTGAGCATCTTTTCATGTATTTATTTGTTTTTGTGTTTCTTGTGATTCAAACAGGACCTAGCACATGGTAAATAAATGGTCTCCTACCGAGCTACACTCTTAGCCTTTGTTTAATACATCTGAGGCTAGAGCGATAGCTCAGCAGTGGGGAGCAATTACTGTTCTTGTGGAGAACCAGTTATTCCCAATACCCATGTAGAGCAGCTTACAAGCACTTGTAACCCCAGCTTTAGAAGGGGTTGCCCTCTTCTTGCCTCTTTGGGCACCAGCATACTCATGTACACACACACACACACACAATTTAAAATAAAATTTAAAAAACTATTTCTGCTTTCTCAGTTGCTTGGCCTTGGATTGTCTGAACATTTTTCCCCCTCTGAGGTAAAGTGCAAATATGGCTTTCAGTCTTACCCCTACAATAGCCAACTTGTGTGGCTTTAGACAATTCATATAGCCTCTTTGGACTTATCTTTTTCAGTAAAACAAGAAAAGCTATAATGGTCCTACCCTATTCAAATAGCTCTCTGTATGGATAAAAGGAGATCAGCTTGTAAAAATACCTTGTAAACATTTGTGAAAACGTTATATAGATAGCATCATTCTGGCCCTTTAAGTCCACTGTTGGTAGACTCCTTCATCAGAGCTGAAGGCAAGGTTTCTTTGGTAGGTGATGAGAGCAAAACACAGCTGATCTACTTCTTCCTATCTCTCCATCTCCCAGTGTAGGGTCGTTTCCTCTGCACTCACTCAAGGGTCAAATCCTTGACATAATTCTTCCCGCAGTATGACCACAAAGTGAGAGCGGCTTTGTTTAGAGGTATAGATGTGGACTTGCATGTAAAGTGAATATTTTATATTTACTTTGTGCAAGGCATTGTGTTCAAACTTTTCACACACTTCACTGGATTTCACTGACATGTAACTTTGTTGATTTGGACCTAAGTGCTTCCACACACATTATTTTTCTTAGTTATATATCCAGGCTCATTCATGCTCCTGTTTCTTTTCATCAAAAAAAGAAATATTTAGGGAGGGCAGGAGGATATAAATGACTAAAAGATACAAAAAAACAGTGAAGATTTAAATGAGCCGCATTCACCTCCAGAACAGATGCAGAAAGTTAGAATCTACACTTCAAGATGAGTCTACCCCCCCCTCCCCCCGTTACTCACAAAGACAATTAGTTGAGCTCAGAATGGATGGTGAGGAATGAGATTTTCTTCGTGTGGATGCTGGTCCAAAGTATGTGCCTGCATTTTCTTTGGAAAGTTTTGGAGAGAAATGGGGACTTGAGCAAGATTTTATCATAGAGGTTTCACAAACAATTGGCTGAGGTTTTGTTTTTGTTTACGGTGTTTGTTTATTTTGCTTTGTTTTGCTTTTGGCATTTTGAGACAGTCTCGTGTAGCCCAGATTGGCCATTTATAAAGTGATGATTCCCTTGAACTTTGAATCCTCCTGAATCTACTTAATAGGAATTTGGGTTGCCAGCATGTGCCACCATGCCCAGCTGAGCAGAGTTCTCAGTGTGGCTTTGTTTCCCAGATTGTCTCAGCGAGCGTGGCCCGTTTTTGGAACGAGATAAGTGCTGTTAGGTAAACTTGGATGATGCCACCAAAAGGGAAAATGAGTGTCCCCTCTGCATTTTATTTATTTAAACATAAAATTTAATGTTATATATTACTCGTGTGTGTGAGAGACATGGGCGTGCACATTAGGAGTCAGAGGGTGACTTTCAGGAGTGCTTCTCGCCTTGTACTTGCTGAGGTCAAGCACTCTTGCTTCTGTCACTGCATGCTTGAGACAGCTGACCTGTGTGTGACCTTGTAGGGTCCTCCTGCCTCTGCCTTCCACGGCAAACAGCTGGCCCTAGCACCAGACCTCAGTTGGCCTCTCTCACCCGAGAGCCAAGCCCCCCCACCCCGCCTTTCTCTGCGTCATAGTTCTTGGCTTTGACAGGTTACTTTGAAGTGGAATACTGATTTTTGGAGAACTACAAAGACCTTTTTACTTAATCTTTTTATTTTATTTTGACCTCCTAAATTTTTCTAAAAGTTTATTTATGGAAACACATATGAGAATCCTCTTGTTTTCTTGGATAATGGGCGTATTCAATGATGGTGATAATGGTAATGCTAATAATAAAAGCAAGTATGAAAATATGTCTTTACTTTGTTCTGGCTTTCATCTTAAACACTTTGATTATTTTTTTCTCTGCTTTTTGGTTTATTTTAAGACAAGACCCTTACCATATGGCCTAAACTGGCCTCAAACTCATTAACCTCCTGCCTTAGCCTCCTGAGCTCTGGGACGGCAAGCATGTGCCACAGAGGCTCAGCTTCCTTCTTACCTTTTGTCGGTGGTGCTGGAACCTCTTAATGCCAAGTGCACAGGTTTGCTCCACTGCTGATCCCTAGATACCCTTAGCCCCAGATTGTTTCCCTCTGTCTTCATAGTAGTCCGGGAAGATGTGACATCACTTTCTCCATTTATAGAATGAGGAAACTGAAGCGTATAAAGTGACTTGTGTAAGTGTATGTCTACTGAGGAGCAGTATTGGAATTTAAATACAGATCTATCTGATATACAGTCTATAATCTAGTTCTCCCAGTTTTTTATTGGATTGGTTTTGGGAGGGGTTGTTTGTTTTTGAGACAGGGTCTCATTTTTAACCCTGCCTGTCCTAGAACTCACTAGATAGAGCAGGCTGTCCTGGAATTTACAGAGATCCACTCACTTCTGGGAATAAAAGTGTGTATCACCACACCCTGCTCTAATTCCTCCACTTTTAGAGCTTAAGCTACAAAATGCTTAATAGTGTCTTTCACCTTTGCTGGTATGGTAGGATTAGATACTTTGAAGGGTCCTCTTTATTGATACAACCAAAATGCTGACCATAAAATCCTATGTCCTGAGCTTCCATAACAGCAAGAGTCTACAGATCCTGTTCTGTTTTCTTAAAACATAAGTGGGCTTGGGATTCACTGTTTAACCCAGGCAGGGCTTGAACTCATGATAATCCTCTTGCCTCAAACTCTGGAGTGGTGGTGTTAAAGGCATAAGCCACCAAGTCTAGCTGTGGACTTAGAATTAAATGATTCTTGGATGTTGCTGAGTGCCCAGGAAGCTGCCGGTTGCTCTGGTAATTTTCTGTCAAATGCTAGAAACTTGGACCTTTCACCTGACAGGCTTTCTTGGGGTGAGAAGAACAGATGGAAAAGCTTGGCAGCCACCTCAGGAGGATCCCATTAGAAGTCCTAGGTCCTCATTGTGAGGGCAGAGAAATAAACCTCACAGGGAGAGTTGGTGGCCATGAGCTAACCCTCAAGTGGGTTCTGAATCTCAGTATTGCCTTTGTATTCTGAACACATAGTTTGAAGTGAGCTCTAGCTAGTACCTCAGACTACCAGAAGCAAAGAATTCTTCTCTAGGTGAAATACAACTTCATATCAGGCCACACAAACTCTTGATAGATAAAAGACATGGAAGTCATCCCATGCTCTTGAATATGCTGAGAGAACTTACCTGTCATTTCCAGCAGATCTATCCTTTAAAGCAAGAGAAGCAAACCCCTGTGTCTACATAAACATTGATGCTGCTTGTTTTAATTTTGCAATTTTGTGATTTTGTGCATGCATGTGGGCCTTGTGGGAGTCAGGACAACTTTAAGCAGTTTCCCTTTTCACCTTGTTTAGAGGTAGGGTCTTTCTTGTGTCTGTCATACTTTGTACTCCAGGCTAGCTAGCCCAAGAGCTTTCAAGGTGACTTTCTTATCTCTGCATCCCATCTGCCACAGGGGTGCTGAGATTACAGATGCATGTGGCTGCATCCAGATTCCACAGATCAGGTTGTCAGGCTTGTAAAGCAAGCAATTTTACCTCCTGAGCATCTCATTTACCTCTATCCTTAGTTTTTATTATCATATCTATTTATGTGACTATGGAGGAGGTCAGAGGAGAACTTTCTGGAATTGGTTCTCTACATCCATCCATGGGTTTTGGTGATTGAACTCAGGTCATCATCAGGCTTGGCAGCAGGCAGCCTTACTCTCTGAGGCATCTCAAGGATACTTATCTATCTATCTATCTATCATCTATCTATCTATCTATTTATCTATCTATCTATCTATCTATCTATCTATCTATCTATCCATCCATCCATCTATCCATCCATCCATCCATCTATCTTACCTTTTAAAAATTGCATTTATTTATTTTTGTGTGGCGGTGTAAATTGCATGCTACAGTGTGTGTGTGTGTGTGTGTGGTCTAAGGACAACTTGTAGGAGTCAGTATGGTGCCCACCATATTGACATACAATCTGCAGCCCTTGAGATTCATTCTTCTGCCTGGCAGTAGTGACACCTTTAATCCTTGCACTCGGGAGGCGGACACAGGCGGAGTTCTGGGGTCAGAAGTGTGCACCACCACTGCCCAGTTAAGATTCATACTTTTAAATTATGCAATTCAATAATTTTTGTACATTCATGGAGTAGTACAACTATCACTACCTAATTTCACTGATTTTTGTTTTTGTTTTGTCACTTCAAAGAAAATGTACCATCATTACTGCCTTATCTCTTCTAACCACTGATTTGCTTTCAGTCTCCAAAGACTTGCCTATTCTGTGTGTCATGAGAACAGTCCCTTATTGTCAAGCTCCTTCTCAAACTACAGTCTACTTTCCTCTAATTTCCACTGCTTCAGCAAGGTTTGCTCAGAAACAGTCTTTTTTTCTAAACCTAATATACTTTCGTATACTTAAAGTTCTCATGATTTTTTTTTTCTAAACTAAACATTCACCTATGTAATCAGATTGTGGGGACAGGGGTCACGTGCATGTTGTGACACAGGTGTGGAGGTCAAAGAACAACCTATATGATCTGGTTCTCTTCCTCCACTTTTATGTGGGTTCTGAGAATTTAACCCATGTTCTCAGGCTGTAAGTACCTCTACCTGCTGAGGCTTCTTGATTGTTCTTTCTTACTTTTTAGACAAGGTCTTTGTCATCATCATCCTCATCGTCTTCTTGTTATTGATCTTTTTGTTGTCCTCTTCCTCTTCTTCCCTTCTCCCTTCTTCTTTCCTTTTTAAGACAGGTCTCTATATTATGTTCCTCTGGCTGTCCTGGAGCTCGCTCTGTGGACCAGGCTGACCCCAAACTCAGAGATCCTCCTGCCTTTGCTGCCTGAGTTCTGGGATTAAATATGTGTGCCTCCTTAGCATGTGATTAGATAACTATTTGAGCAGTGCTGTGAGATAGGACTTCTGTGGCAATGGAATTGCCACATCATCCTCCATCATCCCACATAGCACCCATTAGTAATATGTGACAGCTGAATACTAGAAATGTGGCTAATGCAACTGAGAAACAAAAACAAATTTTAACACTGCCATTCTGGATCATTCCCTTGGCCTGCTTCCCAATTCCTGTAGATTTCTGCTTTCCATAGTGTGCCACAGTGCTATCAGTGTCAGATTCCCCTGAGAACCTGTTCTGGTTTAGACTCTGTCATTCCTCTATGAATCAGATAATGTGGGGCCTGGAGCCAGCAGTCTAGTTTGTCAAACTTCTCTGGTGATCCCAGTGTACTGACACTTGAAAGACAATTCTTGGTCTTTGGTCTCCTGCTAAAGTCATACTTAGGCATGGAATGACATGCATGCATTTTATGTGAAGTCATTTGCTAACACACTGACTACATATTATAAAATTATAACTGTGATTACAGAGAGCTTTCGAAATATAAAGTGCCAGGGCCAGTGAGATGACTCAGCAGGAAAAGGTACTTGCCAACAAGCCTGAGGACGTGAGTTTGAGTCCCGGTACCCACATGATTGGAAGAGAACCAACTCGTACAAGTTGTCCCCTGACCTCTCCATGGAGGCTTGGCACATACACACAAACACACAAAGATAGATAGATGAGTAATAATTAAGGGAACCATTCCACTGAATGCCAGGTATAGCCAGCCCTGCAGTATTTGAATTAGAACCTCATGATTGGTACACTTTCCATGTATCATCAGGATGTCTGTGAAATAAGCTCCCTTGATTTTTTTGTTTATTTGCTGATTTGGTGTCTCCTAGAAGAGAAAAATCCACTTCTTTGATATGTGTCTCACCTCACCCTCTTTTGAGGAGGAGGCCACCCCACCTATTCTTTCACTACCTCATTTTACTAGGGTACTTCTTTCATCACGCTCAACAAGCACCTTGAGACTACTTCCTCTTTCTTAGGGTTTAGCAGACTTCATGTGTAGCTATCTTCTTTTAATACGATTTTTGTTCTCTTCTGCTTGAAACCTAGAAGAGAAGTTGGCTTGCTCTCTCACTGGCCTTGAGCCAGGTGTCATAACTTCAGGCAGTGCCACGCTGCATATCTCCAGCAGTTTGAAATGGAGAACAGAGTTAAGATAAGATCAGCAGCTTTAGGTGATGGCATTGTTTCAAATAAACCATGCATGACCCAAAGCTTCCACTTCAAATGGGGAATGAAATTGCTTCATCCTTTGACAGCTTGCGCCATGAAAGAAATTTATCTTCACTTAATTGCTTTAGATCCCAGAAGGCTACATACAGTAATTTCTAGGAGATAATTATATCAAATTTTAAAACTATGTGTCTGTGGGCGTGAATATGCAACTGCCATGGACAGAGAGGCTGGAGGGCACCAGGTCCTGCTGGACTTGCTCATAGGCTTCCGTTCTCGTTCTGGGAATCCCCTTGGGTCCTAGACCACTTACTCTTGGAATTTGCTGGTTTAGATGATGGGCCAGTGGCTAGGGATAAAGCATCTGGTCCTGCTGCTCTTACAGTGGGGTAGCGTTTTGCTCAGACTCTGAAGTAGGGAGTGGTGAGGCTGGCTGGCTGGCTTCCGGTTGCATGTCTTCATCTAGTCTGGCTGGGCACAGTTTGCCTGCACTGTGGGCCAGAGCCACTGGGGGTTCTAGTCAGTGGCAGCTGAAAACCAGCAAACATGTTGATTTTAAAACATGACTATTTAGATGTCAAGGATAAACTTCCTGTAGGTGGGAACAAGCTCCCTAATCTAGGCCTGTTTGGATTTCTAGGTTTTTGTCTTTTTCATTTAAAAGTATCTAAGATCCCATTCTGTTGTTTTATTCAGCTCAGCCACTGCCAGCCTTTACTTATCTTAGTCTCTTCTGAAATTCCATGTTCTTTATTCTCTGCCTCCTGCATTTACCTGTTGTGGTATACCATCTGCACCAAGCGTGAACGGAGAGCAACTGAGACTTGGAATTGACATCCTGAGTGTCTGGTATTGTGAGGGCAGCTAAGTAACGTGGTTTACAGATGTTCCTCAAAACACTGGAGAGCTGACTTTTATATTCTCCGTAAAAATCAGTGAACAGCTAAGCAAGTGTGCAGCGGGGCTGCACCAGAATCAACACAGTGGTCAGACGACCAGCAGAGACACCGCAAAGCTTAAGACTCACACTTTCTGCCAGAGTCTATCCAAATTGAAGCCCTTGGCATTTTAGCTCACAGGGGTCATTCTTTAAGGTGTTATTTAGCCCTTCCGTCTCAGTCAGAGCTGGTAACAGGCCATGGCTCAGTCAGAGGTAGAGTGTTGCCTCTTCTTTAAACTCTTCCCAAGAAACATGGCAGCTGTTCTGACTAAGCTTATTTGAATTTGAGAAGGTCATGCTAATGTGCCTTTGAGGGAAATCTGCAGCAAGTGCTGTCACATCACTTTTTGGAGTCACATCAAGGGGTTTTGAGGGAATTACACTTTGCTCACATCTAAAACATGAGTACCTAAATGAGCCTAGAGAGCCATCAGATTGGGGTGTCTGTTTTGGGTACACCCTATGAGCACAAGAACACTTCTCTTCCCACAGCTTCTGTGGCCTGGTCTAAAGTAGTCTCTATTTTGCCTACCAGTCTCTCAGTCTGAGAGTAGAAAACTAAAAGAAGTTGTCCAACCAGGATTGTAGCATATGCCAATAATTTTAGTACTTGGAAGATATAAGCTAGATTAGTTCAAGGTCAGCCTCAAAGCTTTATGAGCTCCTTTCTCAAAGTATCAGGGACAATGTTTAATGCCCAGTCCTGAGCTCAGTGCACAGATTGTAATTTAATGACATGGGTTATCTAGACAGACGAAATAGAACAGTGGGTAAATTACCTTTGTCATTATTTTAACAAACTTCTCATCCTTATCATAAGCCTGTGAGC
The DNA here is from genome assembly GCA_028658305.1 of Pachyuromys duprasi. Lineage (NCBI taxonomy): Eukaryota > Metazoa > Chordata > Mammalia > Rodentia > Muridae > Pachyuromys > Pachyuromys duprasi. The sequence goes on along the minus strand of CM053746.1, from coordinate 42,393,043 downwards.
TTATATAGTTAATGGTGAGCTTATTTTATTGGGGTGGGGGGTTGAGTGAGTGACACAGGGTCTCCCTATAGAGCCCAGAACTTGAGATCATCCTGCCATAGCCTCCTAACTGCTGGAATTATAGGTGTATGTGAGCACTGCAGACTGGGTTGCTTATGTAAATAGTTTTATTTTTTAGGGCCTGAAGCTCCCATGATTACTTAATGTGATTCAAGCCATTTCTTTCAGATTTGATCTCCCAGAAGCAGAATATGCCTGATTCCCTCTTCTTTTATTTAATTAAAAAGACTTACAAAATTTATTTTAGATATAAAGTACTTTATCAAAAAAAATAACACTGAATTGTCCTTTATAGTGTTTAACTATTAAGTAACCCCACCATTTGGGAGGCAGGAAGATGATCCTCAATTACATGGGAAATTTGTGTACAGCAAAAAATGATACTAGCCTTTTTAAGAATCAAATAATCTTCTCTGCATTTTTTGGTGTAGTCCATAAGTCCCATTATCCTGGTGCTTTTTTAAATGTGTGGTGAGCATATGTCTGTTCCTTTGGAAAGAAGTATATCAGAGTCTAAACAAGGAACATAAACTTCAAGGGCTTAGGGTTATATTAGGAATGGACAAGTAGTAGTTTGGCGTAGAATCTTGGGAAGAAAAGACATGCATAAGAATGGAGACATAACATATGTAATTTGCTTCTTTTTCTCATTGCTTACTCTGTTGCTGACTATGGGTAATCAATAAGAATAACCATAAAATCATTCTGGGAGTATAGCATAGTATAGTGGTACAGCAGTTGCCTGTCAAGCATAAAGTCAGCTGGTCTTTGATTCCAGCTCTTGGGAAGCAAAGGCAAGTGGATTTCTATGAATTCAAAGCCAGCTGCTACAGATGTGTCTCAAAAAACAAAATAAAAAAAACCAGGCATGTTGTCCTAGGTTACATACCATCACCACAAGAAGACAAAAGTCAAATAAAATTTAAAATTTAGATCTTTGATCATTGTGATCAATCACCACATGAGTTGAAGGCCTTTGCTGTCAAGGTATTGAAAATGTCCAATGGGGAGAGGGCTCAGTGGTTAAGAGCACTGTCTGCTCTTCTAAAGGTCATGAGTTCAATTCCCAGCAACCACATGGTGGCTCAAAACCATCTATAATGTGAACTGATTCCCTCTTCTGGCAGGTGTAAATGCAGATAGAACATTCATATACATAAAATAAATAAATCTTTAAAAAAAAAAAAAGAAAGAAAATGTCCATCCTTGTCAGTTCTCTTAGGACATCACTGTTCTGTGGTAAGATCAAGGAGTTGGCTTGGTTATTAAGATTAGGGGGTGAGGAAGTGCAAAGGAAAGTTTTGGTAAAGGGCCTGCAAGGTGACTGGGCAAGGAAAGGTGTTTGCTGGCAAACCTGACACCATGATTTTGATGTCTGGAACCCACATGGTGGAAGGAGAGCACCAACTGCAAATTGTCTTCTGTCCTCCACTTGGGTTTCATGGTGTGTGTGTGTGGGTGGGTGTGGGTGTGTGGGTGTGTTATCATACCTTGCCCAGCTTCTTGCCTGTCTGCCCCATCTTTGTTTCTCAGTTGCTATGAGGCAAGCAGCTAATCTACACACACACAGTAAGGCTAAAAGAAGGACTCTGGCATTCTACCACATAGCACAGTGACTAAAAGCAATGCATATTTCAAGTCAGCTTTTATAAAAGAATGAATTTTAAGTGTTTTTAAGACAATCAAATAGAGCTGGGCAGTGGTGGTGCACGCCTTTAATTCCAGCACTTAGAGGTAGAGGGAGGCAGATCTCTGAAGTCAAGGCGAGCCTGCTCTGCAGAGTTCTAGAATGGCCAGGAACATAGAGAAACCCTGTCTTGAAAATAATCAAATGGTAAAAGTAGGACACATTATTTATGTGCTAATTGAAAAGATGTGATTGTTCTAGTGTATGTATGTGCATATTCAGTATGTGCCACTGTGAAAGTATGAAGGTCAGACAACTTTGTGGAGTCACTTCTCTCCCAGCTACACGTAAGTTTCAGGGAACAAACTCAAGCCATCGGGTTTTCATACTGAGTGCTTTTGCCCTGTGAGCCAGTGTTATTTGTTTGTTTGCTGGTTTTCTGTTTTCTTTAATTGGATAATATTCTTCATTCATGTGAGCCAGTGTGCCACGGTACACATGTAGAGGTCACCGGACAACCTGCAATAGTCAGTTTTTTTCCTCCTACTGTATATATCCTAGGTATCCAACTAGTCATCATGCATGATAGCAAGCTTCTTTTCCTGACGAACCATCTCAACCCACCCCATGTTTCTTAATTAAAAATCAATTTGTAAATAATTTCATGGAGGCTATGAGGAGAGAATGACCTGAGCTATCCCAGTCCTGGCCTGTTACTGAAGAGTGATCTCAAATACACCTCTCTCTATGTCTATAAAGCATGATAGTGATAGAGTTATAGTGGGACCATGTGAAATAACACAACAGCACATGTTAGTGATGAGTAGTTCAGAGGTACAGAGAGGGGTCAGTGTGGAAACAGAGACTATGATTGAAGTCACATAGAATGGGTAATTGAATCTTAAGACCTGGATGGAGGAAGTCAGTCATGAGGACAAGTCTTTGAAGGGTGTGTCCTGTCTAGGCTTCTTGCCTATCTGCCCCATCTTTGCTTCTCAGCTGCTATGAAGCAAGCAGCTATCTCCACCATGATGCTGTGCCTCCCTGGATTTTGCACATAGTGGAGTCTGCCAACTATGTTCTGAAAACATGCACCGAAATGTGCCTTTCCTGAGGCTTGAGAGGTGGCTCAGCGGTTAAGAGTAGGTTCTGCTCTTAAAGGGACCAATTTCAGTTTCCAGCATCCACATGGGGCCCACAGCTGCCTGTAATTCTACCTCTAGGTGATCTGAAGCCCTCTAGTCTTCTCTCGGGCACCTACACATGTGTGGTGTACATTCACATAGAAGGCGGTGGCAGCCAGAGCTCTGAGTTTGAGGCCAGCCTGGTCTACAGAGTGAGTTGGAGCCAGGGCTACACAGAGAAATCCTGTCTTGAAAAACAAACAAACAAAAAGTGGAAGAAGATGAAGAAAACTAGGTAATGTTTAAAGAAAAATTATTTTGGCTCACAGGTCTGGAGACCCTGCTCTTAAAAATCTCATGTGTGCACACTGGCGCGGGGCGGAGGTGGGGTGGGGTGTGTGAATGGAGCACTCTTCCGCTCCTCAAGTTGGGGTTTTTACTGTTGTTAGAGTTTATACATTTATTTATTTTATATGGATGACTCTTGCTCACATACATATTTGTGCATCTCATGTATTCCTGGTGCCTGCAGAGGTCAGAAGAAGCTGTTGGATCTTGTGGAACTAAAGTTATAGAGAGTTGTTGGCTGCTATGTGGGTACTGGGAATCAGACCTAGATTCTGTGAAAGAATAACAAATTATTTAACCACTGAGCCATCTCTCTGGCCCATTGTTTTTATCTTCACATATATGAATGCTCTGAGTGTATGTTTGTGCACCGTGTGCCTGCAGTGCCCAAGAAGGCCAGAAGAAAGGTGTCGGATCCCTTGGGACTACAGTTACAGATGGTTATAAACTGCCATGTGGGTCCTGGGAATTGAAGCCAGATCCTCTGGAAAAGCACATCTCTCAAACCCCTCTTCCTTTTCTTGCAAAGCAACCAGGTTTCAGTCAGGCTCTTCATTTTCAGGAGTCAGTTCTTTCTTTCCAGCATGTGGATTCTACTAAGTCCCTTTTCCCACTGATCTGTTTCAATAGTTCATCAGGAAAAGGATTCTTAAAGAGTCCTCTTTGATTCATATTCTATTGCCCAGCCATATGAGTGTATATAATTTATCTGTTCTCATATAGATACATAGTAGTTTATCATTATCAATATTTGAGTCTCTTTGTGCTAATATGTGCATTCCTTTAAGAGAAGGGGATTGCAAAATAGCTCAGTGAGTAAAATGTTTATTGCACATGTGTAAGGGCTTGAGTTTGAATCCCCAGAACACGTGTAAAAGCTGACTGTGGTATATACTTCTGTAATTCTAGTACTGGGGGGCAGGGGGAGACAAGAGGATCCTAGACAGGCTGTCTACCTCAGTGGGCTCCAGGTTCTATAAGAGATCCTGTCTAAAAATAAGGTGGAAGGGCTGCAAGATGACTTAGCAACTAAGAGTAGAGACTCACCCACAGAGGTCCCAGGTCCAGTTGCCAGCCCCCACATGGTGGCTCACTCCTCCAGTAACTCTAGTCTCAATGCGGCCTCTACTGGCCACTCCAGGCATCAGGTGTGTAACAGTAAAATACTCATACACATAAAACAAACAGTAATGAGGTAGAGACTGAAAGATATTATCTCCAAACATGTAATGTGTACACATACATGAACACTTACACCACAGGCACAGACATACACACACAAATATATCTAAGGCCAGGAGATGGCTTAGCAGGTAATAGCATTTGCCACAAGCCTGATGACCTATGCTTTGATCCCCAGAACCCATATAGAAGCCATAAAGTAGACGGAGTTGAGAGACCAATGCCCAAGTTTGTCTTCTGACCGCCATGCACATGCACCCATATATGGGAAATGTGTATGTGTGTGGGCACCTGTAGTCCTAACTTCCTGGGAGGCTGTGGTGAAGATAACACTTTGGCCCAGGAATCTTAGATTGACTTGGTCAATATAAGGAAACAATGTCTAGGAGTAAGGAAGGAGACAGGTGCTGAGGGAAAAGGGGGTAGTTAGGTTGTACAGAAGCCCACCCTGAATTTCCTCACTTTCCAGAGTAACTGTGCCCAGTTTTATGTCACTACCCACAAATGCGTGAGCTCCTATGTTCCATGTATTTTTAAGTGGGAGGGGTGGTGGACGGCTCATGCTTACAATTCCAGCACTGGAGAGCCGGAGACACACGAGGTTCCGCCTAAGTACTGAGCTGCGGACCAATAAGAGACCAGTAAGAACTAGAAAGGGTTCCTCAAAGAGAGGTTTATTATCCCAGCGTTAGAGGACTAGTCTAACATACAGTTTCTTGGGTTTGATCCCCATACTGCCAAAAACAAGCCAAAATAATACAAATTCATTCAAGGTGTGCACCACTAACCATCTATTATTAGTTGCTGAAGCTGGGCAATAGTATCAAATGTATTTATTACGTTAGTCTGTCTGTTTGATTATGTTACAAAATTTCCATGAAAAGACAATTTGGGTTTTGGGGGGGTTGGTTGGTTGGTTGGTTGTTTTATGGGGGCTTGGTTGGCTGGCTGGCTGCCTAGCTGGGTTGATTCTGTTTCTTTGGGGGAATTGGTTTAGTTTGGTTTGGATTTTTTTCAAGACAGGATTTCTCTATGTAATCCTGGCTGTCCTGGAACTTGTCCTGTAGACCAGGCTGGCCTCAAACTCCCAGAGATCTGCCTACTGAGTGCTGGAATTAAAGACATGGGCCACCACCACCTTTCTGAGAAGACAAATTTAATTAAAATAAGACCAATAAAATATAGTCATTGAAAATATGTTTAAGTTTTTATAGTAAAGAAAAAACAGCCGGTGTGGTGGCACACGCCTTCAATCCCAGCACTCAGAGAAGGAGAGGTACGTGGATCACTGTGAGGTCAGGCCAGCCTGGTCTACAAAGTTAGTCCAGGATAGCCAAGGCTACACAGAGAAACCCAAAACAAATAACAAACAAAAACAATTGTCCTAATAAGAAGCCCAAGCTTATAATTTTATGTGTTAAAAGTTGTTTGTCAGTGTTCTTGACTTTGTAATTTGATCTTTCTGTGTTTTGTTTGTTTGGTAGTGGTGGTTGGGGTTTGATTTTGTTTAGTTTTGTTTTTAAGATAGAGCCTCCAGTAGCCCAGGCTATCCCCTAAGTTTATGTAACTGAAGATGAATGAACTCCTGATCCTGCCGCATCTACCCTCCAATCTCTGAGATTTCAGAACTGGACTACAATGTCTGGTTTGATATTTTTTTTTAAATTTTAGTCATTTGTTTGTTTTTAAATGTTACTGTTTTAATTTCATATGTATAGATATTTTGGTTGTATGTTATATCTGTGTACTGCATGTGTGCCTTGCATCAGAGAGGTCAGAAGAAGGCTTCAGAGCCCCTGGAACTAGAAGTGCAGATGGATGTGAGCTCGCATGTGGTTGCTGGGAATCAGACTTGGGTCCTGAAAGGGCAGCCAGCCCCGCCCTTTCTTAGTCACTTTGTTGTTAGGTTAAGATATTATCAAGAATAATTGTAGTTTCACATAGGAAAAAAAGAAACTTTACCTAACCTGAAGTCATAAGGAATGACTTTTTCTTCTGAAACTTTAGTTTTGTCAGAGGAGGCCAGTAGAGTGCTTGCCCAACACATGCAAGCTTCTGTGTTCGATCAGTAGCACCCTCCAAAGCTAAAGGAAGTAAAAGTTTCAGTTTTATCTACACAAAATTGCATGTTTCATTTGGAGCTATTTTGTAAATTGGATGTCCCTACGTACGAGTCAGTTTCTTAGTTCTCGTTGTATTTCACTGGTAAGGGCCACCGTCCTGTTTCTGGAGCCGTTGAAGCTAGAAGGGCAGCCAAGCACGGTGGAACAGATTATAGGTGTGTGACCTACAGTCCCCAGCAGGAGGCTGGCAGACCTGTAAACAGCAACACAATGTCCCCCTTTTCTTTATATTTTATACAAGCAGCTCTTGATTGTTCCCAGAATTACACTAGCTTAGCAGCTAGTGAGTGCCTAAAGATGATTAACCCAGCATATATCTGTACCCTCCCGTCTCTCTCCTTGTGCAGAGATAGTTTAGTATAACATTTGGCTTTTCCCACACTGCAGTTCATCTGTCACCATGCTACCAACATGCCTGGGTGCTACCACTTGGGTGTTCTGGTGTCAGACCTTAACGAGTGTCCCAGGCTCTCCACCCCAGTTCCTCAGCTCTCCCCACCCGGGTGGCTGTGCTGGAGTGATACTCCTCTTATGTTTCAGCATGTGTAGTCTGCTGTGGGTGGAACCTTGAGCTATTCACAGGAGTGCTGGTAATGTCTGGCCTTCAGGGCTGCCAAAGGCAAGAGGCTGGCCTCTTGGTTTGAAGCACATATTTGGGTTGTTGGGGTAGACTTAGATGGAGGGTGGAGCGAGTAAATACCACGCTCTTCCTACTGTGTTTTCAGGAAATGATTATAAAGCAAGTAAGTGTAAATGCGAGTGAAGTTAAAAAATGGATTGGCACAACAGCCTCAAAAGAAAAAAAAAAAAAAACAGATAGGCTCCATCCAAGACCCACACCCTTATTTTTCTGCTGGGCTTAACTTTGGTACTGTTTCAGAGCAGAACCTTTTTAAACTGTTGCCATGCTCTTCTCTGGAGGGGAGCTCAGCAGTAGTCTGCTGAATGAGAGCTGAACTTTTCCCTCTAGGCAAACTCTGGATTCTTGTTTCTCTGTCTGCTCCACTTCCAAGAAGAGTGTAGGCAGAAGCAGAGGTGGGAGGAAAAGGCAATGCCAAAAGCCAGTCCCTCAGTTAGGGAGTGTGTTATATTTCAGACCAGGAGTAAAATCATTGGTAGTCAGTTGTCAGTCAGCTCATGTCCAGACCTTGCAGCTGCTTCCTGCAACTCTTAGCTTTTTACCCAGTACTTCCCAGAGTTCTTGAGAATAATGTCTAGTCTCTTACTGCGGGCAATTTGCTATACGGTGCACAGTACACTAAGTCTACTCTTGTTCTCAGCAGCTGTTTGCCACTGACAGAGGTGGCGACTGAGCCTGTGTGTGTGGCCACAGTCAGTGATGAGCCACCCACCCAGGCCTGGGGAAGCCCTCAGCCAATGTGGTTCCTGTGGCAACAGCCAAACACGCCAGAGCTCCTCATACCTTCAGGGCTGTGGTGCAACAGCCAGCTTTATGCGGTGGCATTGTTTAGTGTTGGTTGACTTGACTTCTCTATCCCCACCCTCTGTATTTAAGCCAGGGAATTTGGCCATCACCCAATAGAGGAAAAGCTGGCACTTGCAAAGAATAGCTTCCTGCTGCCTCTCTTGCTGTAGAAGCCAGGACCACCTTCCATCTCTGCTTCCTACCCGCATGGCAAAAATGAAGGGCCCCTCTGCACTCAGTATCCTGCTGTGCGGTTTCAAGTCGCTGAAGATCAGGGTGAGGCTATCTGCCAGGTTATCTGCCCAGATAAACATTTATTGTTTACTGGATACATTTCAAGTGCTCTGGCTGGTCTCACTGGTGAAATTGTCTAGTTTCTCTGGGTTTTAAGCCAATGTATGAGGCTGATGTCCAGACACAGAACTCCTGGAGCCTGAACTATGCCCTGCCATTTGAGTTAGCTTTGACCATTGCCCCTCCCCACCCTCTCTGCCTCAGCCAAAATGTTCCTCTGATTCTGGTCCTGCCTCGGGGGCATTGAAGCTGCCTCTGTGTGCAACAACTCTAGCCTTCAGACTGCACATTACAGAAGCACCAGGGTTAGGGTTGGCAGCTGACGGCTACTTCAGGTGACAAGGCCAGCACTCCAACCCTCAGCTGGTGAGCCCAGCAGTGTCTGGACAGAGGCTGTGAGATGGAGGCGGACCCTCTGTGTCTGATCCGGCCGTGACGGGCACATCTGATCATTGTCCAGTTTTTAATGATGTAATTGATTGTTCCAACATCTTATTATATGACAAACTTGAAAAAATTTTCTAGCAAGCTTAGTTATATTGGACACCTATATTCTCTCATAACTTTTTCACTGTCTTTGCCTTACCTGTTACTAATCCTTCTTTGTCCACTCTTTTTCTGTGTGTCTTTTTTTTTTTCTATTTTTCTTTAAGACAGGATTTCTTCATGTAGCCCTGGCTGTCCTAGAACTAGCTTTGTAGACCAGGCTGGCCTAGAACTCACAGAGATCCATCTGCCTACTTCCTGAGTGTTGGAACTAAAGGTGTGTGCCACTATGCCCAGCTTAGTGTACTTTTCTTAATCCTTCAGCATGTACAAGTATCATTGAGTTCAGTACTTTTAGTGTTTAAAGCAAAATTTGCCCCTAGTGATATGTATAAATATTAAGTGTACCTTTGCTAGGTTTTAATAGTATATGTACCTAGAGAACCCAGAAATCTATCAAATGTACATTCATACATTTCAGTTGGTATTGCATTTCCTTTACAATTTTTTTTTTAATTGAGAGCTGGGGCTACAGCTCAGTGATAGAGTGCTTTCTTATCATGTGTGAGGTCCTAAATTCTATCCCAGTAAACCCCACTTTAAAAAAGTAAGTAAAGAAATAAAAAGGAAAAGCTTTGAGGTTTGGGAGATAGCTCAGTTGGTAAAGTGCTTGTCATGCAAGCATGGGGACCTGAACTTGAATTCCAGCACCCATGTAGACAGCTGGGTGCAGCTGGGCACTCCTGCACTGCCCGGGGGGGGGGGGGGGAGGCTGGAAGAGGAAAAGCACTGAGGCTTGTAGTCTAGCCAAATTGGTGAGTTCCAGGTTCTTGGAGAGACCTTAGCTGAAAAAATAAGGTGGAGGCCTGGAAAGATGGCTCAGTGGTTAATAGTGCTTGCTACTCTTCAGAGGGAGGACCTGAGTTCACCTCTCAGCACCCATGTAAGGTGGCTCCTAGCTGCCTGCCACTCCAGCTCCAGGGGAACCTCAGTGCTGCCACACATGGCACACGTTCTCGTGGACACACATAATTAAGTTTAAAAGGTGGAAGGCAGTTGAAGACGTCCGACCTCAACCTCTGGCCTCTGCACATGTGGTACATGTGAGCACACAGGTCCTCAGAGAAAGGGAGAGATTAAATTTTCTTATTAGAACATGGTAGTCTTTGTATGTCCATATGATCATATTTTATGTCATATTTTTCATTATTTTTGTTTGCTATTATGAATGGAACTTTTACAATTACTAAATGGGGAAAATCTAAGTGATTTTATTTTAAACTAGCTGTTACAAACTCATTCTAATTTTTAGCTATCCTCTGAATTTGTGGGTTTTTCTATGTACGTTCGTTAACTTCATATACTGACAACATTCTCTTTTTCTTTCTTGGATTTTTTTTTCTTTTTTAAAGACAAGGTCACCCTGGCCTGGAACTTGATATGTCTACCAGGCTGGCCTTAGTCAAAAAGATACACCTGAATGCTGGAATTAAGGCACATGATATTACACAGCCTCTTTTTTTGATTCTTTATTTTGGGTGTTTTTGAGACAGGGTCTCACTATGTAGCCCTGTAGACCAGATTGTCCTCTGCTTCACAAGTGCTGGGACTAATGGTGTGTACCAGCTATAGCCATCATCTTTTTTTTTTTTTTTTTTTTTTGGATTATTGAAACAGAATCTCACTAAGTTGTTCAGAAGTTCTAGAACTTGCGCCCAGGTTGCCCTTGAACTCAGATTTTTTTCCTATCTCTTGCAACCCCCAAGTTCCAGGATTACAAGTCTTCACCACTGTGTCTGACTAGTTATCTCTTTTTTGAACTATATATCTGAAACTTTATGTTAACTAATGGTGATATTGTTCTCGTAGTTTGGTAGGGTACCTTAGGGTTTCATTATCAGAATAACTTGTTTTAAAGACAATATTTAGCATATTAAGAAAGGATTTTTATTTTAATGTATTGAATCTCAGGTTACAAAAAAATATGCTTTGAAAGTTGAGTGTGGCTTCTCAGTGACTATCTCACTTATTTTTTTTTCTTTAATGTGTGTCATTTTCTTAATACTTACCCTGGGATTCAATATAATTGTATTTTAACAATCTGCAAGTTATTATACTTACGATACCTCCATTCCATAACTGCAACTAGACTTTCTGATTTGTTCTTTTTTCTTTGAGTATCAGGACCCTGTCTTTATGAGAGCTGAGAAGTAAGTTTCTGTTTCTGTGCCCTGGAAGCTATCAGTTGAGTGCCGCTTTAAACTTGAACCTTTAATCTGTGCACTGTGCTCTCCCTGGCTTTGACGTGTGTACAGAATCTACTCTGGTCTGCAATGCTGTTTTCTTCTGTAGGCTTGATCTCATTATTTCCCCTTCATTCCAGTCCCAAAACTACAGCCAGAGTAATGTCTTAAGATATAAATTGGAACATAGAACACCTTTGCGCCATACTTTTTTAGAGGATTTCCCATTAATCAGGGGGGAAAAAAATACCACGTCCCTACCAAGGCTTACTTCCTTTCTGCTCACACCTGCTTCTCTCTCAGTTCCTCTGGCCTACTTATTCTTTAGTCAGGACAACTCATGCCTCCAGGCCTTTGTGTTTCTACTCTGTCCCACTCACTGTTATCCCACTGCGTGGTCTGCTTTCTAACTTCATCAGATACCTATTCAGAGGTCAGCCTCAACAGGAGCTACTTCCGGGATGATTTACCAGCGCACTCTGCACAGATGCTAGCTCTTCAGAACTCAGGTTAACTTTTATTCTTAGCATTTGCCATCAACTGAATGTTGGGCTTATTTTCCTTATTTATTATCCCTTTGTGAAGATATTTTTTAAGTTTTTATTTATAGTTCTAATCCCAGGCACTTAGAGCATAAATCCCATCCCTGTCAATCATAAATACTAATTGAATAAATAAGTGAATCGAAGGAACTTGCCAACTAAGGCTACTCAGCTTCAGTAGTTTTAAGTAGAAACACTTTTTTAAAATATTTATTTATGTGTATCTCTGTGCCTGAGTATATGTGTGCCACATGTATGCAGGAGGCCAAGAAGATCAGAAGAGGTCATTGGATCCCCTGGAGCTAGAATTACAGGCAGCTGTAAACCGCCATGCGGGTACTAGGAACCAAAGCTGGGTCTTCTGCAAGGGCAACAAGTGCTTGTAACTGCTGAGCCATCTCTCCAGACCCTAAGAGATGTATTTATTCCTTATTGATACAGTATTCTGCCTGCATGTGAGGCAGGAGGTCAGAAGAGGGAACCAGGTCTCACTACAGGTGGCTGTGATCCACCATGTGGTTGCTGGGAATTACACTCAGGACCTTTGGAAGACCAGCCCTACAAAGACTTTTGATAACTCGTTTTCCTAGTTCTTCTTCTTCTATTACTACACATTTCAGGGGTTCAGGTTTTATTTCTTGGGGTTTGGTTTATTTTTTTTTTGTTTAGATTCGTGTACAAGGCACTGAGTTTTATCATGGCACCCTCATACTTACAGCTATTCTACTTCATTCTCATTACTCTTCTCCGTTGTCCTTTCCTCCTTACATCCTCTTGGGTTTTTGGGTTTTGTTTGTTTGTTTGTTTGTTTGTTTTGCCTGATAGGAACAAAGCCAGGGCCTCTTACAGGCTTTCTTCCACTGAAGTATAACACCAGTTCAGGTTTATTACTTCTGGTATCAAGTCTGTTTGTTTGTTTGTTTGTTTGTTTGTTTTTACATAGTAAAACTCAGTCTCACTTTATAGCCCTGACTGCCCTGAAACTCACTATGTAGACCAGCATAATCTCATACTCACAGAGATCCACCAGCCTCTGCCTCCTTAGTGCTAAGAATAAACTGCATGCACCACCAGCATTTGGGTTTCTTTTGTTGTTATTTTAATATTATCTTACTTTGGAAACCCTTAGCTCATGAGAAGTAAGGATAGAGTTCTGAATGCTGCTCCCTGTAATCCTGGCTCTCAGGAAACTAAGGCAGGAGAGGAGGATTGCCATGAATCTTAATTTTTCAAAAAATGTTCCCTTACATTAGTTCATTTTGTACTAATGTATTTTTTGGTTTTCTTTCTTTTCTTCCCTTTTCCTTAGAACTGTCTTTTTTCTCCTTACAGTGCATCTTCTATGCTTATATTCTAATAGTTTATGTATGTCCCACTAATACTTAACCTTTTTATTTTCTTTTTTGCAAGCCATCAAGAATGTCATTTCAGCAAGCAGGAAGCAGGAGCACACCATGTAGAGTACGAACAGGCCTGCCAGACACTATTAACTATACAGAAACTTTGATCTTAATTTTGTTACTCTGTGTGTGTCTGCACAGTGCACGCAAGCGCAAGCATGCCATAGCGCACATACGGTGACAACTCAGGAGTCTATCCTTTCCTTCCATGCTGAGTTCCAGGCATCAGGCTTGCATAGCAAGGGCTTTTATTTTGTCTGCTGAGCCATCTTGCCTTCCCACACTTAATTCTTTAAAAGTCTTTTGGATTTTAAAAAGAGAAGCTGTTTTCGAGAAGTCAACATTTAAGGGGGCTGGAGAGATGGCTCAGAGGTTAAGAGCACTGGCTGTTCTTCCAAAGGTTCTGAGTTCAATTCCCAGCAACCACGTGGTGGCCTGTAACCATCTAAAATGAGATCTGGTGCCCTCTTCTGGCATGTAGGAATACATGCAGGCAGAATACTGTATAAATAAATAAACCTTTTAAAAAAAAAGGAAAGAAAAGAAGGAAGGAAGGAAAGAAAGAAAAAAAATGAAAGAAAAGAATTCAGCATTTAAGCCTAGGGAGATAGCTCTGTCAGTAAGACGATATGGTTATAATCCCAACACTGAGTAACTGGAAGTAGGAAGCCTGCTTGGTGATCCCAAGGCCCTTAAGAGTTTATTGTATGTCACTGTTTGCCTGTTGAGATGGCTGTCTTTTCCATATATTGATCAGGATTTCTCTAATAAGCAACTTTCTCTTGAGGGTTTAATCTCTGGTACCTTTCAGGATAGAAAAAATAAACCATCAACACCAAACATCAAAAAAGTCAGCTAAAGAGGGTGGAGAGATGGCCCAGTGGATAAGAGCATTGTCCGCGCTTTCAGGGGTCCTAAGTTCAATTCCCAGCAAACACATGGTTGGTCTGATGCCCTCTTCTGGCATGCAAGTATAAATGCAGATAGAGTGCTTACAAACATAAAATAAATAATTTTTTTTTTTTTTAGTCAGATAAAGAGGGAAAAAGGAAAGAATGTACAATAAAATCAAGACAAAAAAGCAGGATATGCTGGTGTGCACCTTTAATCCCAGCACTTGGGAAGTAGAGGAAGGTGGATCTCTGAGGCCTGCCTGATCTACAGAGTGAGTTCCAGGACAGAGAAAACCTGTCTCAAAAACAAACAAATGAACAAAAATTAAGATTAAAAAAAATCTAATTTAAAAATGTTTTAAGGTGGCTGGGTAGATGGCTCAGCAGTTAAGAGCACTGATTTCTCTTCCAGAGGACCCTGGTTCAATTCTCAACACCCATATGGCAGCTCACAACTGTCTGTAACTCCAGAAGTGGGCACCATCACGTGGACATACATGCAAGCTAAACACCAGTGCACATTAAATAACAATAAATTATTTTTTTAATGTTTTAAATAAAGGCTGGAGAGATGGCTCAGAGGTTAAGAGCACTGGCTGTTTTTCCAGAGGTCCTGAGTTCAGTTCCCAGCAACCCCATGGTGGCTCACAACCATCTGTAATGAGATCTGGTACCCTCTTCTGTCATACAGGTACACATGCAGGCAGAATGTTGTATAACTAATAAATCATTTTTTTAAATGTTTTAAATAAAAGATTTAATGGAACTACAAAATAAAGACTGTGGGCCCACAAGATGACTTAGGAGCAGCACCTGCCACCAGTTCTCAGGATCTGAGCTATACCCCCAAGACTACATGGTGGAAAAGAGACTAACTCCTACAAGCTGTCCTCTGACCTCCATCCATGCTCTATGGTATACTTGTACCCTCACACAGCTATAAATATTATAATTTGTTTTCTTACTTAAACAAATGCAGCTGTGTTGGTAGTCACTGCCTAAAGTCATAGAGCCCAGGACTGCCCACAACTGAGTGTGATGGCACTTACTCAATAGTGGAATGAGAGGGTCAGAATCAAGGTCATTCTTAATAGTGAGTTCATGGCCAGCCTGGGCTACATGAGACCTGTCTTTAGAAAGCACGGAGGAATTGAAGAGTCTTCTTCTCAAGTCCTCTAATATTGGAGTCTACCAGTTGAGCCGTATTGTAATGACTCTGAGCTGGAGTCTGTTGTAGTTCTCTATTCCTATCATCCTGGTTACTGCTGCATGTGGGCTGAAGGACTTGGCTGGCCAAGGGTGCTTGTTGGCAACAAGGACTACAGTGGGAAAATTCCTTCCCTGGAAGAGATGTGAACAGTGCCTACCCTTTCTTCTTGAGGCCCTAACAGCAAATCAAAGTACAATTCCATCACAGTCTACCCTTGGGAACCAATGAGACTGTTAGGCACACATAACAGAACATGAGCCAGGGTTCACTAACAAGAGCAGGGTCATCCCAAACAGCACCCTGGGAAGTCTTCATCCAGCACGGATGTTGGAGTCAGGGTTCTCTAAGGAACACAACTAATAGAATTGGGGAATTGTGTGTTTGTTTGTGTGTATGCCTGCCTATCTGTCTGCCTGTTTGTCTGGTTTTTTTCTGTGGCCTACCACCAGAAGGTATGACCCAGATTTAGAGTGGGTTGTCTCACCTCAAATAATCCAATCAAGAAAATCTCTCATAGACTTGCTCTGCTTCTTGGGTTTTAGTTGCTTCCAGATGTAGTCAAGTTGACACCAAGATGAGCCATCACAGCCCTCTTCTAGTCTTCTCCATCGTCCACAGTAACTGTTCCCTGAGACCTTGTACAGTTGGGGCAGAATTGCATATGAATGGCTTGCTAGAGTCCATTGCTTCTCCCACACCCTCCTGGTAGGAAGGAACATCAACAGTCCATAGTCAGGATCCATCAACCAGAAGTAAAAGATTCTTTACAAGGAGACACAGCTGAGCTCATGAAGATCAACAGTTTGGCTCAGAGGAACCTGATGAACTGGGACCTTCACGTTAGTTTCCTTTGCCTGTCCAGAGCCCAGTGAGCTGTCGCCAGTGAACTTCATAAGCTGTGAATCAAGTATGTTTCTCATTTCCCATCCCCAACCCCATGTGTCAAAGAGCTGAGGTAGCAAACACACCATTGAGTTCTGTACCAGCGAAGGAGAACCAAGAGAACCAGGAACTTCCCTGTGTCTCTCCTGGCTGCTTCCCACCTAGACATTGTAGCAAAATGGTTTTCAGATTCCCAGAATATCTGAAACCAAAACAAAACTTTCAGTGTGGCATGTGTCTATATCACTCTGAGCTGGGGAGTGAGGAGCAGTGTTAATATTCCAGGTTGAACTAAGCCAGACGAAACCCTGGGCTGCATTTAAAACTTTGTAGAACCCTAGCTTTCTCTTGGGGCTAGGGCTGCCCATCTGTTGGCACCAGAGCTTCCTGCTTGACTCTGTTGTGGCTTAGGTTTCCCTCTCCTTAGGACTCAGGGTGGTTTCTTCTGTGGCACCTTCTGTTACTGCCTACTTGTTCACTCTGTCCTGTCACCCTCTTGATCCCCAGTATTCTTGCCATCTTCCTCCAGATGTCTTTCATTACCCTCACTCTTCTCATTTGTAGAGTCACATGGAAGAAATGTCTATTCCTTTTATTAAAAATTAGCCCCATTATGTTCATCTGTATTTTTTCTTATGTCTAGTAAAAAAATAAGCTCCAAAAAAGTCATTTATTTAACTATTCAGTTTTCTGTTCTATTTAAATGATGCTTACCACATTTCCTGTGGTAGTTTTCCTAATCACTTTTCTCTGTATAACTGCCTACTACAGATTGAAATGCTTAGCCCAGTTTTTACCTTTTTTATTGGGCCTTAACTTGCATAGAGTGTAATATAGTAAGTTTAAGCTCAGTTAATTGATTGGTTGGTTGATTGACTCAAAGTGTGTGTTGCCCAGGCTGCTCCTGTGTTCCCGCCCCAAGTTCCCAAGTACTTGGAATTGCAGATGAGCACATTACCATCAGCCGTCATAGTTCTATTCATGCTAACTGCTACCATGATCAAGATCACAGTGTGTCTCACATCCCAACAGGTTCCTTTATGCTACTTCTCATTGGTTCTCTAACATTATTCTACTTCATTCACTGCCTCTTAGTAAACAGTTTTTGGACTGCATATTAGTTGAATTATAAAGTACACATAGTTTGTATTTTTTTTTATCCAACAGTCTGTGAGAGTTTTATCCATTTTATGGCATGTTGGAGTAATACATTCTTTATTACCTATAATAATTAAAATTTTATAATAATTTAACAGTATTCTATTATTTATTTTGTTGAACATTTGTTTTAACAGTTTGGGGGCTATTGTGAATACTGCTACCATGAGCATTTTTCTGTATGTCTTTGTTGACTATATACTCTTATTTTCCTTGGTATATACCCAGAAGTGAGACTTAGCTCAGGTCTGTAATCCTTGTATTGCTACTTGAGAGGCTAAGACAGAAGGATCAGAAGGCCAAGGCCAGCTTGGACCCTGTCTCAAAACTCAAAATATAGAAATGTAAAAGGAAGAACATTTTTGAAAAGAAAGAGGCCAGGCTATGGAGGTCCCCACCTTTAATGCCAGCACTCAGGAGGCAGAGGCAGGTAGATCTCTGTGAGTCTGAGGCCAGCCTGGTCTACAAAGTGAGTTCCTGGACAGGACAGCCAAGGCCATTCCACAGAGAGACGCTGTCTTGAAAAACCAAAAGAGGGGTGGATATTGGGGGCTGGAGAGATGACTCAGTTGTTTGGGGTATGTGCTACTTGTTACAGAAGACCTGAGTTCATTTCCCAGCACCAATGTCAAGTAGCTCACAATCACCTGTAATTCTATCACCTGGCGTTCATGGACACCTGTGCTCACATATGCACACATAAAACTAAAGACACATACAACTAAATATGATTAAAAACATTGCATTCATTTATCAAATTTTCAAATAACTGATAAAAATATTATATTGTTTTAATGTAGAATGAAGTCTGGATTATAACTCAGTAGTAGAGTACATGTGTAAGAACCTGAGTTCAGTTCTAGCACCACAAACAGAAAGAAAAAAAGAGGTATGACTATAGTAAGCGTTTCTAGAAAGATTGCAGAATGGTTGCACAGTGGTTCTGACTGGCTCCAATGTTGTAGAGTTTTAATTATACATCTTTGCAACCTTTTTTTTTTTTCCCTAATGGGCTTACTGAAAAATCTCTTTCAATGTGTGTGTTTCTGTCTCTGTGTGTATATGTCTGTGCCTGAGTGTACTTTGAGTACACTCTACATGTCTGGGTGATGTCTGAGGCCAGAAGAGGGAGTCAGATATCCTGAGGAGCTGGAGTTAAAGGCAGTTGAGCCATCTGATGTGGGTGCTGGGAACCAAACTCAGGCTCTCTGGAGGAGCAGCAGATGCTTTTAACCACTGAGGTACATCCCCAGCCCTGAATCTCATGATTTTAACTTACACTTCCTTGATGAATGGTGATAATTGAATTCTCTCCTTCTGCTGCAAGCCATATCAGTAACTTTTCCATGGCATAACTATTTCTGACTTCCATTCATATTTTTCCTTGAGTTGTCTTTTTTATTATTATTATTTTATTTTCATATTAATCACAGGTTATATACTTTGTATCCCCTCCCTCACTCCCTCCCAATCCCCCCATCCCTCCCTCGTCTCCTCCCTGCCCCTTTCTAAGTCCACTGATAGGGGAGGACCTCCTCCCCTTCCATCTGACCCTAGCTTATCAGGTCTCTTCAAGACTAGCTGCAATGTCCTCTTCTGTGGTCTAGCAAAGCTGCTCCTCCCTCGGGGGTAGGGGGATCAAAGAGCCAGCCATTGAGTTCATGTCAGAACTAGTCCCTGTTCCCCTCAGTAGGGTACCCAGTTGGATACTGAGCTACCATGGGCTATATCCAAGCAGGGGTTCTAGGCTATATCCACACATGGTCCTTGGTTGGAGAAACAGTCTCATAAAAGACCCCTGTGCCCTGATCTGTTTGGTCCTTATGGAGCTCCTGTCCTTTCCAGGTCTTACTAACCCCCCTTCTTTCATATGATTCCCTGCACTCTGCCAAAGGTTTGGTTTTGAGTCTTAATATCTGCTTTGATTCACTGCTAGGTAGAGTCTTTCAGAGGCCCTCTGTGTTAGGCTCCTGTCCTGTTACTTGTTTTCTCCTGCATCCAATGTCCTTCTAAGTAAGGATTGATGATCTTACCTCAGGTCCTCTTTCTTGTTTATCTTTAGGTGGAGTTGTCTTTTCTTAGTGGTTTGTGTATTTGCCTTTTAAAAATATCTTTTTTTGTTGTTTTGATTTTGGTTTGTTTGTTTGTTTATTTATTTTTGGTTTTTGTGATACAAGGTCTCTCTGTGTAGCCCTGACAATGCTGGAACTCACAGAGATGTCTGTCTCTGCTTCCCAAGTGCTGGGATTTCAGGCGTGTGATGATGCTACCCCTAGCTCAGCTCTGTATTCTTAGTCTGGTATGTGTTTGTTTGTTGCTTCATTGGAAGCCTGTTTTGTCTTTCCTCATCTGCCCCCCACCACACACACACATTAATTATAAGCCAGGGATTGATAATTTTTTCTGGTAGCTAATGCAAAGCCCATCTGACTACATCACAACAACCTTGGCTCTTGGCCTACTTGTTCCAGATTGAGGGTCTTATTAGGGGTTTGCTTCTGCTGAGGCCTCATGTACATTCTTCTCAAGCCTTCGATGAGTTGAACTTACTTGTCCTTTTCTTCATTTTCATACCCATCTGTAGTTTCTCTCATAGCAAATTCCTACCTCTGCTCTATGCCTACCTTTTCACCAGACATTTCAGTAGAAAACTGGAAGGGAGATGAGGTGGAGGCATTTATCCATTCTAATTACAGGTAAGTGCTGGTTCCTGTGGACATAGCTTAGTGGTAGAATCCTTTTCTAAAATACCTAAAGGGCCTGAGTTCTACCCCTGGGACAGGGAAGGAGGTGTTTTATTTTTTGTTCTTAGATGATCATTTGTTGAAATATTTCCCCTTGTATTTAACAAGCTGGGCATTCTGTCACATGGCTGTTGATGCCATTTATCATGTCATGGGGGTGGTAGCCATCAATGTTGCTGTGCTTAGACTCGGCCGTCTCCAGACTGCCCTTAATAATTCCAGAAAGTTCTCTGGATGAGAATTAGTGTTGTATCTGTTCACCAGTGTTGACAATCTCATCAAAAGTGATGTTTCTTACAAGGCTAAAATCTCAGCACTCAGGAGGCTGAGGCAGGAGTATCATGAATTCAGTTTAATTTGGACTACATAGCTAGAGCCTTTTGCATAAAAACAGGCAGACAACTCTGATATTTTAAATGTTTGATATTTTTCCTCTTTTTTCCCCCTTTCCTAGTGGTACTTTGTGGGCAAAGGCAGAAGTAGGACCTCACTGAGTCTGGGCCTGTCTGTTCTGAAGGTCAGTTTCACTGTCACCAGCAGGCCTGGCCAGTCCAGTCTTGGCAGTGTCGACACCACCCCTTTTTGAAGACTCTGCAGGTTCCATTTTGGGACCAGACCAGATATGGGGCTGACCTCACCATCAGTTACCTCACATACAAATTTCATTCTCCTTGAAGGCAAGTTTGGGAAGCATGGTGAAAGCACTGGATGTCAGGTGAACCTTGATAACCAAAGGTTATACCTTGGCTTCTTCCAAGTCAGAAGCAGAAAAATTAATTCCTAGGTTTACAATTTAAATATTTTGATGGTTGTTGTTCATTTTATTAAGATGGATGTTTCACTTAGAATGTATTTGTATGGCTTTAAAACACTTTGTCAACAAGTTCCTGACTGGATAACCCTTCTGACTCTGCCTCCCTGAATACTTGGGCTACATAAGTCTGCAGCATGGCCAGCTTTTTATATCATGAGTGCTAGGAATTTGAACTACGGTCCTCATTCTTGCACAGTAAGTGCTATTTCCTGAGCCATCTCTGTAGCTACCCTATATGGATTTATATGCATAGACTTGTTACTTTATAACAAGCACTTCTGCTACTCTCCTTTAAAACTCGGGAAAGGAGTTGTCCTTTAATCCCAGCACTCAGAGTCAGAGGCAGGCGGATCTATCATGCTGCACAGAGAAACTTTGCCTCAAAAAACAAAGAAACAAAAACTTAGGAAGGAACAGTCCATTGATTTATGAAGATGTCTCCCTCAAATCTTTCTCTGTTGGGTATCCCGTTTTGCTACTGGTTCACCCTACGCTGGATATGAGTGAGGACAATAGCTCAAAAGTTCAGTAAAACAAAGATGCCTGGAGTGAAGAAAGGATGATTCTTGTAACACTTGGGTTTCAGGTGCCCTACCTGAGTGCCTTTATTTGACAGGAATTCCATATGGCCCTTTTGCCAGCTGTATAAGAGAAATAGACTCTGGAATTAGGAATAACCCAATAACAATTTAAGAATTTTATGGTCTTGTAGTGCCAAAGCCCTTTCCTAAGCCAACTTGTCAAAGGCTGAGCTGGAGCGGGGACTGCTATTTCCTATGTTCTTTCAGTTTTCGTGTAGGTCATAATTTTCAGCAGTTAGTATTAAAATAAAGCCCATTTTAGAAGTTTAGGGCTCATTATAGCTTACATTTCCTGCTTATTGTTTCCTGTTTATTGCTTTTTTATGTAAGTTAGGATTTGTATATTTAACAAGGCATTATGCTTATATAATGTAATCCTAAAACTCAGGAGACTAAAGCAGGAAGTTTCAACTTCAAGGCCAGCCTGGGCTACAAACTGAGATTTGTCTTAAGTTTTATTCTCAACTCTAGGATAGTATTGTAAATTTTTTATTTTTGTATTGTGATTCAGATACATGGAATCGGAACAGGTTCTTTATTGACATGTTTTGAAAAGATATGTAGTAATAAAAACTTTAGCTAACAGGCTCTGAATGTTTCTTGTAAAGACATCTCCTTTCTCCCAAGAATCAGCCTGATTGAGGTTCTACCTACCAGTGGAGAGAGTAAAGTGTAGCTAAAGACGTTGGCACTTCTATAAGAAATTTAAATAACAGGCAGACATACAGAGATTTGTAAATATATACTTGGTGCCAGCAAAACCACAAGAAGATGCTGTATTTGTGGTTCAGGGAAGTTTAAATAGTTGTGGTCAAACTTAAAATTCAACATAAAACTCTCATCTGTGATGGAAGCGATCCAGAAAATGCATGGAGGGTGTGTGAGACACACAAACTGTTCTTACCGGGCTGGGCTTTACAGGCGGTTCTCCTTCTTTCATGTGTGTACCCACCATGTGGACTTCCTGATACTCCACTGACCTGCTTTGGAAGGAGACCCAGGAGTCCTTTTTGCTCTGTGCTCACTTCTGCAGTTCTGATGAAAAGCACCGCATCTCAGAACCTTTCCATGCCAGCACTGGCTCACTGTGTTGCCCTCACCTGTCTGTTAGTCCCTCCACTCTGTGCATGTGAGTCTCAGTCTCTCAAAACTTGTAAGCTCTAGGAAGCAAGAACATTGTTTTGCTCACTGCTGTGTTCCTGGTGCTTGAAATAGGGACTGTCACATCACACCGTGTGTGTAACAAATATTTAATAAATACACTCAATGATGAAGTGCCTTAGAATGTCTGGAGAATGTATTCTAGAGAAAGTCAAGTTATACCTGGCCCCACTCTCTTTCCAAACCCTCTGACTTTGAGATTGGCTTGAAACATCTCAAATATCTTACTTTTCTTTTTTCTTTTTCTTTTTGGTAACAGGATTTCTCTGTGTGTAGGCCTGACTATCCTGGACTCACTCTGTAGTACACGTTGGTCTCAAACTCAGAGATCTGCCTGCCTCTGTCTCCCTAGTACTGGGATTAAAGGTGTGTGCCACCACATCCCTACTTTCCATGTTGTGAAAACTGTGTTCTTTGAGGAGACAGGCACTAACGGTGGCCCATCAGCCTTCAGGTGCATAGACACCTGACTTAACACAAAGTAAAAATTTCATTTTCACAGGAAAAAAAAAGTTGTACTGTTTGTGAGATGGTTGAAGACCATCCAGATGTTGGTTGCATTGGTATGGGAGTTCTTTCTAGGCATTGGGCAGAATAGAGCACATACACACTTGTTACATGTAAATGCAATCCCTTCTGCCCAGCCTTTGGTCCTTCCTAGCTGAGAAGTCTTGCAGCTGAGCACCCAGCCTGTTGGACTTGAGCACATCTTTCTCCTCTCTGCTTCCTTTGCTGCTTTCCTGGGCTCCTCTGTTGCAATAAACATGTTGTTATTTCTGGATGTGCTCCAGAGCCTCATTGGTGATGATCTGGAGCATTTAGTAGAAAGTGTGCTTCACACATGATGTTGATAATCTCTGTGATGTGCTGTTAAATGTGTATATTATGTATGTATAAATATATGGCATTTATATAAATGCATTCATGGAGGTGAAAGAAGAGCTCATAGTTAATCACATATGGCAACATATATACATAAATACTTCTAAAGTAGACATCAGAAATTGGCCAAAGGGCTATGGAACAAAAAGTCTAGAAGCATGAGGTGACTAAGATTTTGTTTGAAATTCTGCATTTTATACTGTGCGTTTCTGTGATGTAGGTGTTCTTCAGCTGTACGTTACTGTGCAGCTTCAGTAGGCCCACTGACTGGGGCTGGGGTGCCACCAAATTGTGAAGAAGTGCTTACACTGAATGTTGACACTGCTCTGTTAGCAGCAAGTAACCATGGCTTCAGCCTCCATGACAGTACTAGTTCTGTCTTGTTGACTTTAAAAACTGAGGCAGTGTTGGATTTCCCTATCAGACTGGTAGAGTTTTACTCTTTCTGTCCTATCAGTATGTAGCATCTAACCTGCACTGCAAAATGGTTTAGAAATGTTCTTCTAGTGTTTGCTTCTAAAATCAAGCAAGCACCACTCACAGAGGGTTGCTGTATCAAAGCCTGTTCTCAGCCTGCCAACTAGAACAGATTGAATAAAAACACAGGAATGGGCCTGAGGTCGATCTCAGTGTCAGGCTGCTGAGTGTCCTCACCAGGCACCACCAAATGGGCTTTCCATCACCTTGGGAAGTGATGGGCAGTGGCTTGCTACTTGTCCTGCAATAGAGTTCCTCTGTGTAGAAGACGCCAGAAACTAGTATCTGTGAAGTAGAAACCCTTCACTGGTGCTTGCTTCAAAAAGACAATGCTGAGGGAACCCAGTGCCCAGAAGCTTGAATTCTACTCAAGGGCAAAGCTGCTTCTCAGCTCTGGGGCTACATATTCCTGCTTTTGCTCTAAATCATGAGGTATCCTCACAAGTTAGGTGTGCTGAGTCTCCTACCAAGAACCCAATTAAACAACTGATAGAAGTTTGTTTGTTTGTTTGTTTGTTCAAGGTCATCCTTGGCTACATATCAAGTTCCAGGCCAGCCTGGCTATATGAGACCCTACCTCAAAGAAAAGGTGAAGGTGACAGTGGTTAGTCTTTATTAAGGATTAAATGGGAAAACAGGTGGAGATATATAGATTTGTTTTAAACACAGGCCTTTCTCAATATGTGCTTTCAATACGAGGGAGGATTTCTGTTAGGGTTGTAACGGCCCTTCGGAGTTCCCTTAATAGCACTTTGTCACACAGCAGGGCCCACATATCTTCCCAGGTCACCATGAAATTTTTGTTTGTTTGTTTTTGAGACAGGGTTTCTCTGTGTAGTCCTGGCTGTCCTGGACTCGATCAGGCTGACCTCGAATTCACAGAGATCCGACTGCCTCTACCTCCCCAGTACTGTGATTACAGGCATGTGGCAATGTGCCCAATGGTTGTCATGAAATTTTAGCTGCTGCTTTCTGTAATTCATGCAAATAACCTTTCCATGATCCATTTCCATTATCTCCCCTTTTAGCTGTTGCCGTTGCCTTGAGTCTTTGGTTGTCAAAACCCTGTTAGATTGACTTTAGGAGTGGGGGCTAACAATCAGGCCTAGTACACAAGCACCAGGCTTAGGTGACTTTTTCAGAAGGCAGAGCAGGTGTGCTCACAGGCACAGCACACCAGGATTTTCCTAGAAATGGAAACTTGCCGAGCCAGGGCCTGCAGCCCTTGCAAGAACACAACTCCACTTTGGAAATGAAACCATGTTGTGGGCGTTCCAGCCTTTCTCTTGCTGGCCTCCTTTCCACACCATTCCTTTTGCAGTCCCACCCCGCTCAGCCTTGGCACACAGTCCCATGGACATGCCACCTGCCTTCTCTCTCTGGCCCCATCCTTTGGCTGCTTGGCTTATTTTTTTCCACATCCTCACCCTCTTCCAGCTCCAAGTTAAATAACCCTCACAGATGGCTTGTTCCATCAGAGCTGTTCAAGAACACAGCACGATGAAGTAGGGTCCAGAGTCTGAGGCTGCTCTTGCTGTGCTGGCTCAGGGTGAGTTTGTCATCATTTCCCTAGAGGTCCACAGACTGAAAGCAGGGGTGAACAGGGAAAGGGAACCTCCTCAGCATCATAAGCCTCTAGCAACTAGCAACCACTTCTCACTTAGAATGACGTCAGCCTGGACCAGCTATCCTGCACACTTGGTTTTCCATAGAAGATAATGAAAGGTCGGAGTAGCTGGCAAAGACCCCACTTTTTATGGCATAGGAACCCAACAGGAAATGGTAGTCCTGTTTGTTTGGGCCGTGGCTTGAGTCCTGACTGAACTTCTTCGTGAACTCCCAAGAGGTCTAGATCCCTGCCTTGTCTGACCTAAAGGGCAGTATTCCCCAGTGTCAGCACGTTCTAGGAGTGGGGGCTGGATGCCTATTGGAAATCCTGTGGAGAGACAAGACCCAGAATTTCACTCTTTCCTTCCTGTCAGCAAGGCCAGGGAGGCGTTCTGTCTTCCCTGTCATCATCTGAATGCTGCCTCTGACATGGAGCCATCTGTACAAGTTTACCCTTTCTATGTCCCCACTCTCCTTCCTTCTGTTACAGTCACATGGGTCCAGTTAATTTTGTCCTCATTGAGTTAGTTTTTCCTGTGGGACTTGAGACCTCCAGAGTGTCTCTATCTTATTTTTCTTCCCACTCTTTGGACCTACAGCCTTTGTAAATAGATTCCTCTGAAGTCTCCAAAAAAGGGTAGTGTGTGCTCTTCACTGCTGTAGTCATTCTTCTTGGTTAACAGAGTTCCCCCGAAGGGCCTGCTCTCTCCCCCCAGCCCTCTCCTTCTCTCCTCCCTCCCTTACTCCAGTAAAGGGCATGCTGGCAACTGATCTTTTTGAACTCTAGCATGACAGAGCAGGGGACAGAGTGTGAGCCATGATCTGGTATGTAGAGAGAGGGTACCTGTGTAGGCCTCAGCTAAGCACACAGGACTAGTTTCTTAGATCCGTGCAGCTCACTGCCTGGTGAGCGAAGTCTTTCCTTACTGTGTCTAGGAAAACAAAAGGAACCTGAATAACAAAACTTATTTCAGGCCAGGTATCCTGAGAAGTTTTTAATATTTACTTTCTATTCTTCCATGTTCGGTTTGGATTCATCAAAACCTGTTCAAAAACTGCCCTGGGTGCTTTGGGGCTCTCACTGAGCTAGGAAAAGTGCCACTAGGCAATGACCTGAAGCAGTTCTTTCTTTCCATGAGTGCCACATTGTCCTTGGCTGGAGTACTGTCTCCTCCTGGGAGACCACATAGTGGTGACTGAACACAGACTTTACAGTAAGACAAATCCGAGTCCAAATCCAGCCTCATCACTGATTATCAGATGCTCATTTTCTCTGCCATTCAGTTTCCTCTTTTGATCTCACAAGATTACGGTGGCAAACAAATAAAACATTGCAGTGCTTAGCTGCTGCACTCACTACCTCACCAACATCCCAGCTTTCCCATCAAATGGGGTACTACAGAATCCCAGACAATATGACCAATGAAAAGTGTAAGCCTGTGGAGTAAAGTTAGCTGTACTTAGCCCCTACCTTCAACCTCCACAGTGGACTAGCTTCACACTCAGTTTCCAAGGGTTTCAGAGCTTTGTGATGATTGTCCTTGGAGGCAAACCTTCTTCCTCTCTACTGCCAGAGGTGTCATGCTGGTATACACAGAGGTGTGAACTGTTTGCCAGAGATTGCCTTGCCTCTTCGCATCTCTGCTTTTCCTAAAGGGTCCCACCTAACATCAGATCTGTTGAGAAGGTAGCCCAAAAGGCTACCCAATCTCCTGTAGGGCTCTTTGGCTTACACTCTCCATGTGGCTTACCCATCTTGGAGACAGCCATGGGAAAGAAACAGCTCACCCAAGTGTATAGTGCATGAGCCAGGAGCTCCCTTCTGCCTGCTAGAGCAAGCCCAGTGAGGCCACTGACAAGAGGCTCCAGAACACTAAACAGGTGATTAAAACATCAGGATAAGTCTTTCCAAGCCTCACAGAAAGCCAACTGACAGCAGTAGACATTTTCCATTCTGGAGCTGTATACACTGGTCTGCCATTTCTTCCTGTGCTCTGGCCAGAAAAGACCTTTATGCTAATGTTGCCCTCCCTCAAACCCTTTACATTCTCTTTGAGTGGCATATCCTATAAGAAGAATCTGAACCATCTTTCTCTACCAGAATCATCTCCAGATTCTTGCTATCAGTTCAAATTGCGAACCTTCAATTCTTCCAGAGGGCCAACCCTCTTGGCACTGCACCCTAAGAGCTGAGTTCCAGCATCACCTCAGTAGCAAACCGTCTTTCCTTTTCTCCTTTGCAAGGTTCAGACTCATAGGGACTTTGAAGACTGAAAAGCCATTTGGCAACCCTGTTCCTGTATATTTAACTCCCTTCCCTTCCCTCTCATATTCAGCACAGCATTATTCACAGTCACCAAGCTATGGAATCAACGTAAGTGTTCATCAGTGGAAGGAGAAGGAAAATGTAGTGTTAGGTGGAACACAAGAGGGGAGAGTCCCAAGGGCAAGTGCGTGGGGGCACATGCCGCACAAAAGGAAAGGGGGGTGAATACACAGCAGAATATCATTCTGCCTCTAAAAGGAAAAAGTGCTTTCACTTACTGTAACGTGCTGGAACTGCATGGGAAAGCATTATACATGAAATAAGTCAGGCACAGAAAGACAGATTCCATATAGTCTCTCTATATGTGGAATATAAAACAGTAGAAATGGGCTAGGGATATGGCTCAGAGGTAGAGCACTTGCCTAGCAGGTATAAGGCCATAGAGTCAACGGCTGACACCATTAAAGCAACAGCAAAAGACGGAGCTCAGAGAAGTAGAGCATACAGTGGTGGTTATAGTTATCAGAGCTGGAGCTATGAGAAGTTCATGGCCAAAGGATTCAAAGCCTCAGGCAAAAGGAATCTGAAGCGCAGGGGTTAGTTTGTCGAGTTTTTGTTGTTTTTGATTTTGAAATCCACATACCATGAGTGGAGGAGTAGAAGACATCTCTCTAGCTCCTATTTTGATTTTTTGAGACAAGTTTTTTTGGACCATTCTGTAACCCAGGCTGGCCTAGAACTCATGGTGTTTCTTTTTCCAGATAAGAACTATCATGCCCAGGAACAGTAAACAAAAAATGTTTATAAAGGATTCTGGAGAGATCTTCAGCACCATCAGCACTTCTCAGTGAAGGTTTAGCAATTTACCCGGATTCCTAGAGGTTAAGCGTGTGATGCAGCCCTGCACCTGGAGCACAGGAGCTGGGGAGATGGCTCAGGGCTGGCAGTGCTTGCTGCTTAGTGTGAGCACTGGAGTTTGGCTCCACAGAACTCATGTGAGTACCAGGTGGACATGGAGGCCCACTAGGAATTCAGTGCGCAAAAAGCAGAGACAAGGATCAAGCTGGCTCGCCAGACTAGCCATATCAGTGAACTCTGCGGTTAACTGAGAGACCTGGACTCAATGAATGCTCCTGAAGTCAACCTTCGTCCTCCACATGCTTTCACACTTGCATACACACATGCATCTACGTACACATACCCATACTACATGGGAAGGAAGGAACCAGCAGCAATAGCTATGGGATGGTTGTACACACCTATAATCTCAGCATTTAGAGCCTGCGGCAGGAAGCTCCTGAGTCCAAGACCATTTGGGGCCTGCATAACTAGACCTCATTTCAGCAAATGAAAGGGCCACAGAGAGCAGCGGTCAGCAGCAATAGGCTGTCCCTTTCCGTTCTTGTGAATTTCCATACTGAACCAGATCTTTTCTCTTATGGAAATTGTGAGGGCTCTGCCTCACATACAAACACTCTAAACCTTTGGAAGCTGTGAGAACAGTGCATCAAGAGCAGTCTCACATTCATTGCGAGCTGAAGTACCCTGAGGAAGTACTTCACTTCTGTGCCTTCATTTCTTCATCCGCATCACTGACAGAATGAGGTACCTACTTTGTGAAGTTGTCATGGAGATTGAGGGAATCTGTTTGTTAATCATTCGGCCCAGTGCGTGTTCACAGAGTGCTGGCCATAGGTGCTCAGGGTGAGTGGGGCATGCAGCATTTTGTTACTGTGTCCTGGGAGGCCCAGTGGCACTCTCCCAGAAAGACAGCTGTGTGAGGTGGCAGGAGACTTGAGCTACAGAATTAGTATGTCTGCTCTCAGATCTTAGCTTTACATTTAATTTAGCTGAATTTCAGTTTCTTGTATATCTGTTACCTAGACATAGTAGTAACTATTTCATGGGGTGCTGAGGATTTTCAAGATCATAAAAATACCATGAAAAGGCTGGAGTGATGGCTCAGAGGTTAAGAATACTTGCTGTTCTTCCAAAAGTCCTGAGTTCAATTCCTAGCAACCACATGGTGGCTCATAACCATCTATAGTGAGATCTGATATATAGGCAGAATGTTGTATAAATAATAAATAAATCTTTTAAAAATCTGTATTTTTAACCTGCTTGTTGGTATATAATTCTGATAGAGTTTTTTTTAATTACAGTTTACTCACTTTGTATCCCAGCTGTAGCCCTCTCCCATGTCTTCTCCCAGCCCTACCTTTCTCCCTCCCTCTTCTCCTCCTTAAAAGTTTTTTTTTAAGATATTTTTATTATATGTGTGTGAGTATTTTGCTTCCATGTATGTATGTGTACCATGTGCATGCCTGGTGCCCGTGGAGTCCAGAAAGTGTGGCTGTAGATAGTTGTGAGCTGCCATGTGAGTACCGAGGATCACATCTTGGCCCTCTGGAAAACCAAGTGCTCCTAACTCCAGCCTGATGGAAGTGGGCTTAAGAAAGGAGAACTAGTACTTACCAGTTTTTTCCTATATGCCAGGCCTTTGCCTTTTTTGTTTTGTTTTATATTTTGGGTGGTGGTAGTGGTTGGTTGGTTTGGTTTTTTCTTAAGACAGGGTCTCACTATGTAGCCCTGTCTGGCCTGGAACTTGCCGTGTAGACCAGGCTGGCCCCAACCTCACAGAGACCTGCCTACCTTAGCCTCCCAAGCACATGCGCCCCCACACCTGGCTACTTTGTTTATTCCTTATCCCAAACTGCTGACAAATGTTTGTTAGCACAGTGTCTTCTTTCTAATTACAAGTCATATTAGAATCAGTAATCCTGACCCAATTTAAGATGGCTTACTACCTCAGCCTTAATCTCTATCCGTAATTTTAAATGTGTCATGGAGTCTCTCCAGATAGCAGTGGGCTTTGGTTGGTTGGTTGGTTGGTTGGTTGGTTGGTTGGTTGGTTGGTTGGTTGTTTTCAAAGCATAACATTGAACGCTTGGAGTGTAGCATAGAGCAGAGCGTGTGCTCAGCGTGTGTGTGCCATGAATTTAATCTCAATCCCAGTACCAAAAAGGAAATGGAAAAACAAGCATGTCATAAATGCTCTGGAGAGCACTAAGTCTCAATCTCACCTTTGGTCTCGATGCATTGTGTGTCGTGTCTTGCCCTGGAGCAGCAGCATCCAG
Organism: Pachyuromys duprasi; assembly: GCA_028658305.1. Classification (NCBI taxonomy): domain Eukaryota; kingdom Metazoa; phylum Chordata; class Mammalia; order Rodentia; family Muridae; genus Pachyuromys; species Pachyuromys duprasi. Next base: position 42,362,375 of record CM053746.1, on the reverse strand, counting down.
TTAGACAAGGTGAGACATGCCCAGAGAGCTCTGCTTCTGGAGGACTCTTACACAGTAGAACCTCCGCAGGCTCTCTGGTAGAGAGCGCCAGTCACTCAGCAAGTCTGCACCTCCCCCACAGGCAGCACCCTAGCAGAGGAGCCGCTGAGTCAGCCCAGGGCTCTGTACTTCACAACTTTAGGGTGCGTATGCACAGTGTGGCACCTTCTCCTTTATGCCTGCTCTGAGTACCCTAAAGCTGCCACCTGCCTGCCTTGAGCAGCTATCCATATCGCCAAAGCACCCATGGGCTGTGTTAGATTCTACAGGTGGATTTTACTTTACATACACACACACACACACACACACACGTCCTCAAGAACCTTAGGAGAAAATAACATGGCAATCATAATGGGAGAAAAATACTGAAAGTATCTGCAAACTGGCTAAGTTTATGGGTGGTGTGAATTTGAGAGAGAGTGCCTTCTCAGATGATGCATTTAATCCCAAAATACTCAGCTACAGTGGTGAAAGTAAGCCAGGCCGTGTATGTCTGTTGCCCCAGCTAATTCAAGGTGAGGCCTTGAACCAGAGAGCAAGTTCAAGGTTGCCTTGGTTATTTTAACAAGACACTGTCCTAAAATCAGAAAATAATTTTAAAGGGGCCAGATGTGGTGGCACATATTTCTCATCATGGCACCCAGAAGTTAGACAGATCCCTGTGAGTTCTTAGCATGTTCTTAGTTCTTGCTTTTAAAAGCAGCCAGGTGGCTGTGGCTGCAGCAGCGCACGCCTTTCACCCATTTCTTGGGAGGCTGAGGCAGGCTGATTCCTGAATTCAAGGCCAGCCTGGTCTACACAGTGAGTACAGAACAGCCAGGGCTGCACAGAGAAACCAACAACAGAAAAGTTTAAAAACAAAATTTTAAAGAACAAAAGTAATGCCATTTGTTCTGCTGAGAAAACTGACGCCAGCTGCAGTGGTGCACGCCCACGCTACCCTAGAACTGGTCCAGCTGAGGCAGAAGGATAGAGAATTTGAGGCCTGGGTTTCACAGCAAGACCCTGTCTCAAAATACTTGTCATCGGCCAGGTGCGGTGGTACATGCCTGTAATGCCAGCACTCAGGGAGGCAGAGGCAGGGGATCTCTGTGAGTTTGAGGACAGCCTGGTCTACAAAGCGAGTCCAGGACAGAAAAACCCTGTCAAAATTAAAAAAAAAAAAAATCTTGTCATCACTGGGCATTGGTGGCACACATCTTTAATCCCAGCACTCAGAGATACAAAGGCAGGTGGATCTTTAGGTGAGTTTGAGGTCAACCTGGTCTACAGTGAATTCCAGGATAGCCAAGACTATAAAGAGAAGCCCTGTTTGGGGGGAAAAAACAAAACAAAACAAAACAACTTGTCACCAAGTAAAGGCGGTCACCAGCAAGGCTGACAACTTGAGTCTGATCTCAGGGATCCACATGGAAGGAGAGAACTGACTTCTGCAAGTTCACCTCTGACCTCCACTCATGTGCACACAGACACACATACATACACAGATACACACAAAACAGAACTCAGTTATCAGGCTCTCTGTGGTCGTATGTGATGCTTGCCCAGTTTACCTTTTTTTTTTTTTTTTTTTTTAGATTTATTTTGTGTATATGGATTTACTTGGGTGTATTTCTGTACACCACTGTGTGCCTTGGGAAACTGATCAGAGTTAGATCCCCTAGAACTATAGTTACAGATAGTTGTAAGATACCATATGAGTGCTAGGAATTGAACCATGTAAGAACAGCAAGTGCTCTTAATCATGGAGCCATCTCTCCAGTCCACGCTTTAGTCTTTTTTTGTTTAAGCATTCACATCATTCTTTATTGTTACTACTATCAGCTTTATAAACCATCACCTGAAACTTTAAGAAATTAGTTTACTTGATACCTTAAAAAATTTCAGTGAATATTTAAATACTCTGAAACACATCAATCTTCTACTGTCAGGCCAGTGTATGTCACAATTATTTAATAAATAGGCATAATTAAGTAACACCATTAATGATATAAAACACTGATTTAAGTCATGAACAAAAATACACATTTGTATTCTTTTGGCCTATATTCTACCTTCCAGAGTGTATTACACAACAGAGCAAAGCATGTATTTCTCTGTTGATCTGCTGCTATGAATACGATCACACACAAACACTGGAGCAGAAGAATCTCAGCTTGCCTTAGTAGCTGCTCTCAACATGTGGGTCATGACCCCCATAGGGTCATATATCAGATATTTACATTACAGTTCATAACAGTAGCAAAATGATAGTTATAAAGGAGCAATGAAATAATGTTATGGTCGGGGTCACCACAGCCTGAGGAACTGTATTAAAGGGCCACAGCGTTAGGAAGGTGGAGAACCAGTGGCTTCAGAACTTTGTTGGGTGAGAATGGAATGAAAGTCTCATGTAGCTCAGGCTGGCCTCAAGCGGAGGATAGCCCTAAACTGATTCTTCTTCCTGCACCTCTCAAGTGCTGGGATTTATAAACATGCACCACCATGCTCCACACTACATTTATATTTGTGGGTAAAATAGACAAAAAAATAGAGATCACTTCTCATCAGATAGTGTCTTACCAAAAAAAAAATTTATTTTGTCAAAGAATTAGCACTGGTATAGGGCTTTAAATTAAGTTTGGTGAAAGACTTTGGGACGTTAGTGAGGTCAGCAGGGTGCTGAGGAGGTGGCTGGGATGAAAAACAGATAGGACGTGGGGTTGCTTACTAGAGAAGGCACAACAGGTCTCAGTGACGTTAGGCCGGTGTGGCCTACGGTAGCATTTATACGGGCCCCCAGAGAAAACAATTAGACATGTTAGGAGGCGGATTCGGTGTTACAAGAGATAGGTATTTACAAAAATGGAATGATCTCCTTCTAGAAAATGAGCCCCGTTTTCATTTGGTAGGAGACAAACCCTAACTGCCTTTGCCTCCCAAGTGCTGATATTTCAAGTATGTACTACCATGCTGTTTATGGAAGTAAGCCCTCTTGTGGATTTGAGGTAGTAACAGACCTATCATACTTACAAGGTCAGGACTGCCATTTAACAGAAGTTTTTATTTTGTTTTCGTTTTGGTTTTGTTTTTGGTTTTGTTTTTACAAGACAGGCTTTCTCTGTGTAGCTCTGGCTCTGTATTGAAACTTGAACTCATAGAGATCTTCCTGCCTTTGCCTTCCAAGTGCTGGGATTAAAGCCATTAATGAATGCACCACATTCGGCATAGAATTGTTAAAAGCCTGTTTATTTAGTTAATAAAACTTACTTAGAGCTGGGCATGTGTGCACGCCTTTAATCTCAGCACTCGGGAGGTAGAGGCAGACAGATCTCTGTGAATTTGAGGCCAGCCTGATCTATAACATGAGTAACAGGACAGCCAGAGCTACACAGAGAAATCTTGTCTTAAAGAACAAACAAACAAAAAAGTACTGTAAATAGTACCAGAAAAGCGAAGCAACCATTAGCCTGTGGGCACTGAAAGGACAGCACATAACTATTAGGTATCTGAGTGACTCCTTTCTAGAATGAAAGTCCTATGAAATCAAGGGTTGTTGTTGACCTTGTTCTATCTTAGGTGCTCAGGATGTCTAGCATAGCTCTTATCATGAGATATAAGTCTTTAGGAAATATTTATGGGTAGTAGCAGGACAGGGTAAATAAAGGCCAGTTGGCTTCTTGTGAAGAAAGACTTTAAAATCAAGCAGTTCTTTCAGAGACTGAGCCAGGAGGATCACGAATATAAGATCAAATTACGTCACATAGTAAAAGTATCTGGGGGGCGGGGGCAGGAAAGGAAGGAAGTTAGTTTTATCAAGCTTAAAGGAAAATGAAAGAATGAGGTGACTGCATAAAGGCAAAGTCATTATAGCCTGGAGAATAATCTGTAAGATTTGCCAAGTCACAGAAGGAGCAAATGGTGGGGGAGGGGAGGGGCCATTGCCTGGAGCCTGGGGTGAAGGGTTAGGAACTAATAGAAGTACAGTAGTGGTGACCTATGTGGAAGTCACAGTTGTACAGAACAGGGAAGCACCGAGAGGTTAGAATTCATTCTGTAGCAAGGTTGGGCCTAAGGGAGGTCTCTGTCCTGGCTTTTTCATGACCCATCGGCCTGAAAGGCGTAAAGCAGCAGTGTATTAGGTCTCTGTATCTGTAAGGCATATACCCTTCTTTGAGGAAAGAGGAATAAGAATTTTGCCTACCAGAATGCAAAAATAATTGAATCTCTTGTTCTACCTAGTATGAATGTGACCCTTAACCCACTGGAACAGAGATCTCACAGTGATGCTTGTACATACAGTAGGCACTTAATAAATATTTGATGACTGAACGCTGCCCGTGTTGTCAAATGCTGCAAATGACTCAAAAAGGATACTCTCTCCCAACACAGAAGAAATAAAATTAGGAAGAGGTTTGCTGAAGGAGCCTGAACACAAACCTAAAGTGTGGTTCTTGCGCCTGGCCATCTGGAAGGCAAATAAGAATGTGTCTCAGAGCGACTAGATCAGTGATTGTCAGCCTTCTTGATGCTGCAACTCTAATACAGTTCCTCATGTTATGGTGACCCCAGACATAAAATTAGTTTGTTGCTACTGTTATGAATCATAATGCAAACATCTGATATGCAGATGGTCTTAGGCAACCCCCATGAAAGGGTCATTCAACCCCCAAAGGGGTCACAACCCACAGGTTGAGAACTGCTCAACTAGATCATGAGATGCTGTGAGTCTTGTCCAGAACTCACTGTCTGTGTAGAAACAGAATACGACAGATGAAACTTTCCTCCCCAGGGGCTGAGCTTGCAGCCTCCCCTGCTGGTTCAGTAAGTGAGGTCCCAGCGCCTTTGTTCCAGGTTTCAGGCCAGCTAAAGCCAGCCAGACCTGAAAGGCTTGTGTTGGCAGTGCCAATTTCCGCTGCAACCCCTGCCAATGTGGGTGGTTGCTCTGGAGCACTCTGCAGGGGAAGCAGGATTGGACAGCAGCCCAGGCTGCTGCTGCCTATGGCCTGCCGCCTGCAGCCCCAGCTGATGAGAGCGCACCTTGCTGCGACAGCAGAGCTCTGAGAGGAGAGAACAGTTTCTCTCCCTGGAGAAACAGTTCATGAAGAGCAAGGCTCCAAAGCGGAAGAGATTAGGAAATTCAGGTGGGTTGAAAATGCCACAGAGTGTTTTCTCATCATTACTTTTCTATCAGGATACCTGGGGCAAGGATCTTGCTGAGCCTTATTTAGGGCAAATCTACTACCCATGACACCACTGTGAGACGCCAGTATTTTGGCTTAAGGTGGAATTTTATTTCTGATAGTCCATATCACTAGTGGTGTGCATCATGAGGTTCTTAGTGCCGTCCAGAGTCGTGTAGAGTAGAGGTGTACATATATTTAGGTCCAGGTCTTTGGCAAATTGAAAGAGAGAAAGGATTGCTAAAGAGAGGCCAGGCCTTCTCCATCAGCTGACCTACTCAGTAGCCTGAGTCTAGTACCTCAGTTGTGCTCTCTCTCTCTTTTTTTTTTTTTTTTTTGACAGGGTTTCTCTGTGTAGCCTTGGCTGGCCTGGACTCACTTTGTAGATCAAGCTGGCCCCAAACTCACATCAGTCCGCCTGCCTCTGCCTCCCTGAGGGCTGAGATTAAAGCCAAGTGCCACCACACCCGGCTTTAGTACCTCAGTTGTGAGTGAATACTTACAGCATTTTTTGTAGTCAGGTGAGCATTCTGGTCTGTCCTCCAGCCCTGTTTCCACCTTTCCTGAATCTAGCTTCTCAACCTCTCAGTGGTGTTAGGCACCTCTTAACAGAATGAAGCAGAGAAGAAAACAATAACAACCACTTTATTAAGCTCTTCTGGGGCAGACACCTTGCTAAATATTTGCTATGCATTATAGCTTCTGCACCCCAGAAACAACTTGAGCAAACAGAGGCTCGAGAAGTGAACTTGTCTTTAGAGACACAGCTAGGAAGTAGTAGTGAGGACCTCTTTCCCAGTGGTCAGGCTCTCACACCTTTTGGAATTGTCAGTAGCCCTGCTGCTACACAGTCCATTTGCCCTTTCTCGCCTGTCAGCCTTTAGAAGGCTTATTGCTGCTGTGCATGTGTGTGCGAGCCACATGTGGTGAGTAAGGATGTGGAGGACAGGCATCTGTGCAGGCTGATTCCTGACAGCTTACGTTGCCTTCTCTGAAGAAACAGGGATAGGACCCAGGTCCTGGAATGCTATGGCTGCTGTAGGTTGACCAGTGCTGTTAGCACTTTGTCTTGTGACCTATTGACCCCTTCCTTAGTCTACACCTCGCAATCAGAGGATTTAGGGAGAGCTCGGTCTAGACATTGGAATCAGGGGTAACCAAAAGTGGCCTATGCTTGACATAGTGCATAGAAATGAGGCTTTGCTGGGGCAGGGATCAGGAAAAGGGAGGCTGTTTCAGTTGATCCCTTGGATGCTATATGCCGGAGTCATCAGAGATGTAGCTGATCCGGGACTCAGCTTTTTCTCCATCTCATCTTGGCCATTCAGCCCAAGTGCAGCTTCTTCTCTCACTCCTCTGACCCCTGACCCTTTCTCCATTTTATACCTGTTTGTTCTGACTCAGACCATGAGTGTGTGTCTTCTAGTCCTAAACTACTGCCTCTGTCTGCAGAGTGATTGTGCATCCTGTGGTCAGTTTCCCTCCTGCCTCTGAGTCTGCTCCCTGCCAGGAAGCCCCTCCCCCTAGGAATGTGAATAAACCATTTCCTCTGTCCTCCCAGCTCCAGAGGATTCCCTGTGTGGGATTCTTTATTTCTTGTGTCTGAATTTTCATTGGCAGACTCCTTCTCAAGCTGACCCACCCTTGGCTGCTACAGAAGTGTGCTTCCCACCCTTAGTCTCCAGTGAGGGTGAGCCCTGCATAGATAGAAGTTCCTGGTTTGTGAAAAGACATTAGTGTGAATTCAGTTTCTTGTAGCCAGTCCTGTAGGCTTGGCTCATTAAAGATGATAATTAACCCATTGCTAATTGACCTCAGAAGCCAGCCAAGCAGCCTATATTTTACCAGCCTTGGTGGTAGATTTAGAGGCTATTTTAAGGTTTCTTAATAATCTCAACAAGACTTCACTTTTCCTGTCTGCATCTTATTTGCTCTAAGGACATTTTGTAAAATTAACAAGCTATAAAGCTTGATTGAAGGTTTCAACAAATGTGAGAATAATTGGCTCCATTTAGAGAAACAAGAAAAACAACCTGTAAACTTGAGTTTGCAGGGGGAAAACCCATATATTTTTTTTCCTCCTTAACCAGAGGAGCAGTAGCAAGCTGGACTTTTAGAACCAGAAAAAAAGAACTGGCTGGTGATGCAAGTTCTGATTCCCCTAAACCAAAAGTTTAGTGAAAGAATTGTTGCAAAATCCCTTGCTGTTGCTGTGCACTGAGGAGCCATCCTCAGGAGTTTGCTCCAGAGACCTGTCGGCATTCCAACCCTTCCTCCTGTTTCCTGGCTGGTCCAGGTTTTCTCCCTTCCCCAAGGCTGCTGTGAGGTGTGCATCTTGGAACTCAGCTTATATCAGTATATGATGCCTGATGCTTGGTTGCCTTTCTTTCTTGCTGTCCCCCACATTCCAAAAAGTAGCATTGTCTTCTGTTTTGTTCCCATATGGGTCTCTGCTCAGTTTTCACCATTCTTGCTTGTCCACCTCCTCACCTAAGATATCCCAGACCTTAGACCAACCTTCTCCTATGTCAGTCTAAAGGTTTCTTGTGTGTCTGTCAGGACCTGCCTCTTAGCCCCTGCCCCCACCTCATTACCTGCTCATATTATCTCTCTCTGAGGAACTGAGCTGGGACAGAACAGACACACAACACCTCCACAGCAAGCTTTCAGTTTTCCTTTCTACCTGGTTCTGTGTGTGGACCCGATGGTCTGATAGCCGGAGCCCTGAAGCTCAGGGTTTCGGTCCCTGCCTCTGATGGGGAGCCGCTTCATCAGCCCTCAAGGAGACAGGACGGGGCTTTCTTAGGGGCTTTTCTCTCAGCTCTTCCCTGACTGCAACAGATTTTCTTCTGTTCAAAGCAGGAGTGATTCATGTGAGGCTTTTTTTTTTAATTAACTCTGAAGTTCTTGGTGGTTGGCTACAAAGTCTTCCTCCAGGGCAGAGACTGCACCGAGAATGTACACTAAGAAGGTTTTCAGGCATTCTTAGTCTAGCGGCCCTTTACCCACTTTCAGCCTCAGTCCAGCCCTATTGTCCTAACCCAAAGGAACTCTGTCCTACCCAACTTTTTCCTAAGAAAAATTTAGGGTTTGCCCAAAAGGCAATGGGTATACCATTTACATTCTCTACTTTTCAAAGTGATACAGTGGAAAAGTAGGCTTGTGAAGGAGTTACTGTGGGGATTATATCATAGAGTCCATATGTACTCCATCCTTTCAAGCAGAGAACCTGTAACCCCTTTAACCTTTAGCCAGTCTCCCAACAGAAACTTTATTGCTGAGCAGAGATCACCTTAGAGTTTACTTTTTAAAGCAGGTGTTTCAAAGGCTTTCATCATCTTGATATATCCCTTACCATATTAAACCATTTGTTGTTGTTTTATCCCTCTCTGACTCAACTACTAGAGCCCCTTTATATGGGAGAATATTCCCAAAAGCCTCCTGTAGAACTCCAGGGTCAAGAGAGCTGTATTTTTTTCTCCACCAGGCTTATTCCTCCCACCGTATAGTAGAATGCTCTCACAAGCAGTCCGGCAGGCTGGAGACAGGTCTTCCTGGATCTTTGGCCACGCCCTAGACATTCTGCCTGTCATCTTCCCAGTTCACTAAAGAGCACGATTTCTCACTGCCACACTGTACTTTAGAAAACAAGAAAACTGTGTCCAACCTTAGTAGTTCTTCCTGCTAGCTGGATTGCAATGAAGAGAAGACACTCTTACAAAAGCTGAGTGAATTGTCTCTATATAAACAGGTAGAATCCTTTTTGGACCTCTTTGCTCTAACTTACATACCCCAACAGAGCAAAACTATTACCAATCACAGGAAGTGTCATTGCTCTTAAGGACAAGGTTGAATGGCCATAGCAGACAAAATTCCCAGGGAAACCAGGTTCATTCTAAAAGGTGTGGAAATGAAAACTGGAGCAGAGTGGGGAGTTCCTTTTTGCTTGTCTTTCTTCATGATAGTTCCCACTGATCCTCTAAGGATGTGCTGCAGGCAGGCTCAGGATGTCTGCACCCCAGGCTCCTGCTGTGCCCTGGAAATCCCCATCTCCAGGAGTCCCACGTCCACAAATGTGGCCTTTCTCCCTCTTGGCCAGAACTCATGCTGCTTCCTGAGCCATGTACCCACCCAGGGCCTGCTGTAATGACACGGGTGTTTCTTCCCACCAGACACTGTCTCCTCCTGGGCAGGTTTCTGCTAAAAGTGAACTGGGAGGCCCGTGGCCCTTTCACCATCCAGGTGAGCCAAGGACCACTGGAAACTCCTTTTCTCCTTTACCTACACCCCCCCACACACACACATCCAGTGGCAGCAGACTCAGGCCAGAAAGGAAAGTCCTGGATCCATTACATAATTCTCCATAGTGCAAGCAGTAGCTGGGGCATAAGGTCAGAGGTCATAGTGAGGTCAGGTGGCTGACACACACTGTAACGACAAGGTGGTTAAAATTAGACCACAGAGAGGAAACTGGCAGTCTTGTGGAAATGCAGAAGTTTCCTCTGCAAGTGAGAGACTGGGGATGCAGGGAGGCCACTGTGCGTGCTGCCTGCCAGGCTATTACTCATTTCAACTCTGTTCTTTATTGCTTTTAGCCCCTGCTTCTGTATTTCTAGCCTTCCTCATCACATTTATGAATACACATATGGTTACCTGCCCTGGCCCAAGGCGGGACCTTCTTTACCCCTTCAGGGAGGTATCTGGGAATAAGCCCCTTAAACTCAAGGGGCTTTGAGCCTCTTTAGGGAAACCTCCTAGATGGGTGTGGGGGGGGGAGGTCAGCTGCTTAGCCTGATATTCTACCCTGTGGTGGCAATAGCTATAGGTAAGTGGCATCTGAACAGGGGAGAAGGTGGTGGTGGAGAACTGAGTTGTGGCACAGGTGACGGCTGTGCATGCCCTCTCCCTGGTCAGCACCCAGTATGGTGGTGACTTGTTCCACCTGGTCTTACGTTGTGGTCATCCTGTGTCACCTGTTGGCCGTGGTCCCCAGTGAGTTTCTCTGTGTCTACCAGTCTTTTTCCATGAGCCTGTTGTATGCCCACTTTATTCTTATAGCACCCTGCCAGAAAAACATGGGAAGTACAAAATGTAGCCTTTGGCACTAGAGCGCTTGCCTTCTGAATGGAGGAGTTAGCATGTGCAGCGGTGGAATGATGGACCTAGACAGTCCAGTCTGCACATCAGCCCTTCACCTCTCCTTTACATTCAGAAATGAGGTTGAAAAATGGGTCAGGGAATGGGGGCTAGTGATAATGACTCATCAGGTAAGAGCACTGGCTGCTCTTCCAACAGTCCTAAGTTCAATTCCCAGCAACCATATGGTGGCTCATAACCATCTATAACAAGATCTGGTGCCCTCTTCTGGCCTGCAGGCACACATGCAGGCGGAGTACTGTAAAAATAATAAATCTTTCAAAAGAAAAATGGGTCAGGAGAATGGGGGCTAGAGATACAACTCATCAGGTAAGAGCGCTGGCTGCTCCTCCAGAGGACCTGGGATCCATTCCCAGCAGCCACATGGCAACTCACAATCATCTGTAACTCCAGTTCCAGGGGGGTCTGAAACTACCTTCTGAATTCCTTGTGTACCAGGCATGTATGTATTTTACAGGCGTACATGCAGGCAGAAGACCTATGCTCACAAAATAAAATAAAGTAAAATTTTAAAATGGGTCTTGGCCGTTTAGTGTATCCTGGAATCACTGATGAAGGCGCTGCCCTCTTGAGTTGTCTCTGGCCAGTATGGCGTAGAAATAGCTCTCTGCTTCTTTAGATGCACATCAAGCAGGGCTCTCTTCCTTGATGACTATCCAGTCATCAGGCCCCAGAAGCCAAAGAGTAAGAGAACAGCACTAGATAGCAAGGAAAAGGACAGTGCAAACAACACAGGTACAGAGAGATGTGAAGGCATGTGTATGTGGTCTTGTAGGGGAGGATTCCAGTCTAGATGACTATGGACACTTCATCTGAGACCCTGACAGATTTGGCAGTTGCTTAGGATAATAAGTCACATAGCAGCTAAATCAACCCCAGCTACTCTGACACATTGTCGGATGTGCTGCTCTAGCAGCATGGAGACAACCAGTGTGAACCTTAGAGGCAGGGTTTCCTCTGCCCTGCCCCACCCTGTCCTCCTGACAATTCCCTGCCCAGTTCTCAGGTGAGGCAGGAATCATCCAGGTAAGTTCAGAAAGACTTGGCTAAGATGAAACAGCCAAGAAAGCTTATCTTTCAGTCTGCAAATTGTCCTGGAGGGAGTCTGGAGGCGGGGTGTCAGGGGTCCTAGAAAGCAGTGTTCTAGAAAGCCTGCTGCAATACACTTCTCATCCTGTTACTTCTATTCCAAACTTAGAAGAAATTATTTTCTGTTTTTTTATGGGGTTTTTTTTTTTGTTGTATTGTTGTTTCATAAGAAGACTTTAATAAAAGAAAATCACAAGCCCTGAGGGCACCTGGCATTGGTCCTGAGGTTGTCTGCTGCTCCAAGGATGCCCTAAAGCAAGGCCCTGGTGACTTCCTTCCTTCAGAAGACCTTGGTTTTTCCTTGCCTCCATACACACACACACTCTTGTTGCTCATACTATCTCCCTCCCCAGTAACTTTGACACAATTCTTATGTGCCTTGCAGCTAACAGTGTCTCTCATCTTCATCTTCCCTCTTAGAAAATGCTGTTTTTCTTCTCTCCCTCTCGCCCTGTAGGTTATTGCAGCTGACTGCAAAAGGGTCACGGTGCTGAAGTATTTTCTGGAAGCCCTTTGTGGACAAGAAGAGCCTCTGCTGGCATTCAAGGGTGGAAAATATGTGTCAGTGGCACCCGTCCCAGACACCATGGGAAAGGAAATGGGAAGCCAAGAGGGAAAACAACTGGAAGATGAGGTACTATGCGGGAAGAGCCCGCGATCGCAAGCGAAAGCTCCCCTTCCCCCATGCCCTGATGCCCAGGCTGGAGCTTCTCCTTGGGGTTATTTATAACCTCTCAGTCCAGTGTCTATTGACATGACAGCCAAGTTCTCAAGAGTGCACTCTGCCGGTGCCCCTTCCTGCCAGTCCACCCCGATGCCTGCATCTACGAGTTCCAGATGCTGCTTTTAATGCTGCATTGGAGGAAAAGTTTAATAATGTTCAGCTCTGCAGGCTTAGGAGAGAGAAGAGTGAGTGAGGGGTGTTAGGGTTCAGGCTGAGGATCGAGTTTATAGATGTACGGAGCTCAGCACGGCACAGGCCTGAACTCCAGCCTCCTGCTCACATACAGGAAGAGCTGACATTGCTGGTCCCGTGTGGAAAATCACCCCTCCCCCAGTCTGCTTTCCCTCTCTTACTCCCTCCCTCCTGCACATCCTGATGTGATTAAGGAATTCTCCTCTTGTTTGTTTGCCCTTGGTTGTTCCTGTAGCCCTTGCTTCACTCCAGACCTGTGTGTGTGTGTGTGTGTGTGTGTGTGTGTGTGTGTGCTTGCCTATGTACCCACCCCTGCAGACCTGCTTGGTAGTTGCCCTGTTGTACATGTATGCCTTTCTGGAGATGATCACTGATGGTCATCTGTATGTGCCCAGTTTGTATGTCAGTTTAAATGAGCATAGTCCTGTAGTCTGTGGGTTCAAAGTAAATGTGACTGTGTGTTGTAGATGGAGCATGTGTGCATTTAACATCACTTGTCAGCCTTGTTATGTTTTAGAATGTGGGTAACTCCATCTGGATGTGTATACATATCTCACTTTTGCCTGAAGGTTGTCTCTTTTCTTCTCTTTACTCCATAGTATTAAAGACAAAAAAAGAAAGAAAAGAAACATGGGATGGAGGGAAGGGACGGAAGCAATTCTAGCCAGAGGCCAGGTCACCCATAGGCCAACAGTCATTTGGCCCGCAGCAGTCTCAAGCGCCCGGTGGAGCAGGGCGGGGTACAAGGATGAAATCAGCAACAGGCCAAGGAAGCCAGATGTCAGCTGGAAGCTGTCGTTGAGGATCTCAGTGATAGAATTGGCCACCTTTGGAACAGAGTCTTCAGAGAAGCAGTCTTGGCCTGGCTTCATTAGGATAGCTGGAGAACTCCACCCCATGCCTGATGACACAGGGCTCAGCTTCCAGGACAGAGGTGGTTCCAAGGCTATAGCTAAGCCCACGATTCCAGATTCTCCAAATGAAACCTGGGCAGGGAATAGTGGGAAAGAATGAGCTGTCAGCATGGGAGGAGAGAATGGAGTTGCCAGAGCCATTGGGGTATCCAGACTTTAGCAGGCAGAACAGTGCCCTGTGGCCCTGGACCCAGTGTGGGTACAGTGGTGCCTGTGCCTGTGTGCTTTCTCTCACCCACACTAGAAGGCTAAGGTAGACAGTGGAGGGGCAGAGCCAGCGCTCCAGCATGGCTGTGAGAAATAGCGCAACAGTAGAACTGGCGGCACACGCCTCGCTAGGCAAAGAACTTCTCCTCCCACCCTAGAAGAAGCGGTCCACCTCAGGTGCCTGATCTGGTTGTGCCACACTACTCTCCTTCTGAGGCTTATTGACCAGGCAAAGGTTCGTGACCCACACCAGGCTGCCCACTTCTTCCTTTTCCCACGAGTCTCCTGGGTTCCTTTATGTTCGTGGTTCCTGGGAAACCCTACTTACCCTGGTCTGTGTAATTTCATAACCCCGCACTTCCTCGTTTGCTATGAGAGCTGAGCAAACCTCAGACAAGCTTCTGTGACCCTCCTTTGACCTCAGTCCTACTCACTCCAAACCAATGCTAACTGTCCATCCTTGGTCAGAGCATGCAAGAACACTCTTCTTCCATGGGTTAGTAGGCATCTTGTTGCGCTTGCTCTTGTCCAGGTTAAGAATGTGAAATCTTCTTCCTTCTGATGGTCAGGTATTGATAAGTAAATGGTGCCTATGGACAGGCCACTAGACCTTTCAGGACAGATTTTATCCTTAGCTCCCATCTTCTCAGGTTAATTGGAAGATGTGTGTGGTGGTGATGGAAGGTGTCCTTGGACATCCTTCTTTGTAATGGGACAATTTTTAGTTCTTTCCACTGGTTTTTGGGGGGTGGGGGGCTTGTTTTGTTTTAGTTTAGTTTGGTTTGGGTTTTGTTTTCAAGACAGGATTTCTCTGTGTAGCCTTGGCTGTCTTGGTGCTTGTTCTGTAGTCATTAGGGATAGTGCCAAACCACCCATCTTCCTTAGATTCCCCTTCCCCATCACGTTACCTGCACTTATTAGCTACTCTTCACAAAGAGAACCCTGGGCCAGGCCTGACGGAGCTGAGCCGCCAAGGCTGGATCTGAGCTTGTTCTTTCAGCCCAGAGCCCCAGCCCTGCAGGTGTGTTCACTGTGATTGATAAGAGGGGACACAGGAGCCAGGCTCTCTTGAATTTGAACCTCTGCTCTGCTTCCTGGCACCTCTGTGACTCTGAACAGGCCATTTTGCTCTGAACTTCTTCATTTATAAAGCACAGATGGTAGTAGCTATTGCATAGGCCATTGTGAGAATTAAAAGAGTTAATGTATGAAAAACTCATAGCCCAGTACACAGCCCATAAAAAGCACTGAGTAGCTAGTAGCTGTCAGTGTGGTCATCATTATCATCCTGTTAGAATTACAGGAATCTTCCTTCTCCTGTTGAATCACTCCCTATGTTCCCCTACTAGCCCCGTCCTCTTGGGCAGCTGTATGTTCTCTCCTGACCAAGGCCAAAAGTGAGCGAGTGAGGAATGGAGCTAGGACCACCCGGGGAGCAGTGGCTGCTGAGAACTGTGTCTGCAAGTGAGGAAGTGCCATCCCTGGGGAAGGCTCCGTCAGCCTGGCAAGGAGTCTCCTTGAGCCAGCCAGCCACCTCCTACTAACTCTGCCTAGGCCTTTGGAGGGCAGCTGAGAAAGGCCATATTATGTGAATTTTTTTTTTTGATGGGGCCCAGAAATCCCCACACCACCAGGCTATAGTCTTAAAAAGAAATCAGGGCAAGGTCTATAGAGCTACAGCATCTGCTCTTGATACTGTCTGGAGCAAGGGAACTTCCTTGTTCAACTCCCAGATGTTGGCCAGAGTTGATTCCTATCAGATTATTAGCACGAATTAAATTTAAATTGAGCAGTTCAACTTTCTCTATTGTTTACCTTTTGAATTGTTTATAATCTCAAAATGAAAACAGGGTCAAAGTTTATGTTGAATGTGTGCAAAGGAGAATAAGGAGCGTGAACACAAGCATGCAAGTGATCCTATGTGATTATGAGTGACATAGGTATGAGTATGTAAGAAAAACTCTAGCATGTAGGGGTGCAATTTGAAGGGAAGAGGGACAGCTCCTGCCAACACATTCCAGGGAACCCTTGGCAATGAATACTCCCACCATGATGTGGGTGACTAAAGGACAGTGGGTGCATCAGCAAAATACCATCATGGCTCATGACCTCCTTTCTCCTTGTCTGTGCCTTTACCCCAAGGAAGAAGATGTGGTGATTGAAGACTTTGAGGAAGATTCAGAGGCCGAAGGCAGTGGGGGTGAGGATGACATCAGGGAACTTCGGGCCAAGAAGCTGGCTCTAGCAAGGAAGATAGCTGAGCAGCAGCGTCGCCAGGAGAAGATCCAGGTAAAGCCTCACTGGAGAAGCTGATTCCCACCGAGGAATATGAGGGCATGGCTGTACACGAGGATGTGGCTATACAAGGCATGAAATGATGTTAACAGGGACTGGCAGGGCATCCTGATGTTAAACTCCACCTGTACACTCAGATTGTATGTCTTTCCTGGTGAGTTTCCCTGTGCGCTCGGTGTCTGATGGCACCACTTTCCGTAGGAGATTCTGTCAACACCGCACATACAGCCTTGCATACAGTTTAAGGGACTCATCTCTTTCACCATATGGAGATATTCATGGAGGGCACTCCTTCTTGAGGTATGCCATAGCCACAGGCTACTTATCTGGGTTCTCAGGGTAATGGGAGAACCCCCTTTGGTCAGAGCACTTTCCACATCCTTCCAGGAAGAAACTACTTAATCTACATGTAGGGGTTACCTTACTGTCAGTCCTCCTGGAAGCCAAGCCTTCATTTCTAGCAAGTTTTTCTCCTTGGCTTTCCCAGATCTCTCTCTTTGTACTAAATACTTCTCCAAGCAAGTTAAGCTCCCTTTTTAGACTTTGTACATGGGGAAGCATTAAGCCTCTCCCTCTGCCTCTCTAAGCATGTGTCTTTAGGTCTCTCTTCAGATGTTCCTCTCATCTTCCTCTTCCCCCTCTTTCCTGTCTATCCCTTCCTCCTACTCAAACCCCAATGCCTGCCTCTCTCCATTTTGAGACAAGGTCTGTGTGGCCCTGGCTGGCCTGGAACTCACTATATATACAAGGATGGCCTTAAATTCACAGAATTCACTTGACTCTACATCCAAAGTGCCTCCAAAGGCAGGTATCACCACTTCTGGCATCCTGTTCTGCCCTTGAACAATATGGTTTAGTATAGAAAGCTAAGCAAACGTGAAATAATTCAGGGATCTGACATTTGCCTAGCTTTACAACCCTGAGAAAATTATTTAACTTTGAAGAATCTATTTCTTCATCTGCAAAGTAGAGTCATAGTATCTCCTTTTACTATCCCCAGACCTTGCTTGAGACACTGCTGCCCAGGTGCTTAGCCAACAAGTGTTCCCTTTGTCTCACATCCCTGCCCCAAGAGAGGATGATAGCAGTTGGAATTGGTCTTTTGGAATGGACCTACACATGTCCTGCTGCTACTAGGATGCAGCATGCAGTACTTCTACCTGCCTGCCAGACCTCACATGGCTAACCGTAAACCTCTTTGTGGCCCAAAGAACAGCATCATCTTAACGTTTCTCATTCTGCCCTTTTCTTTCTCACCATTAGTCTTCGCAAATGTTTTAACTCGTCACCACCCCCATGTCTTGACTCTCAGTCCAGCTGTTGAAGAAACACTGCCAGAAATCATCCAGGACCTTTTTTACTAAACTTAGCCCTGTCATGCACAGTGGTGTGAGCCTGTAACTCCAGCACTTGTTATGTGGAGGTAGGTTTCAAAGCCATCCTCAGCTACAAAACAAGTTCAAAGCTAGCCTGAGCTACATGAAACCCATTCTTCTAAAAAAAAAAAAAAGGTAGGGAGGTAGGTGGATGGACGGACGGACAGACAGATAGATCTGTACAGCTTTGGGTTCTTAAGCCTCTCTCCTCTAGCTTCACATTCACACAGTGAACACACTGTTGTCTTTTCTGCTACTCAGAGCTGTGTTCCCAGGCTTCCTTTGTCATTTATTAACTCCACCATCCTTTCTATTGTTTTTTAACCAAGCAAGCTGAATTTGAATTTAACAGAATTTTTTTTGGTTGACTTCATTGATGATATTATCATTTTAAATTCTACCATGGCCTTTTATCTCTGCTAACCAATTTCTTACCATATCCTATCTGTTCACTTACCCCTCCTCTGCTAGATCTCATTACCACTGCTGCCCGAGTTCAGGGACTAACTAGTAGCAATGTATAGTTCTGGAAGGTAGTACTGACTTTATAATCTGTGAGTGGCCCCTCTTGGACTTACAGAGTACTTAGCCTGTCCACCAGGCTCCAGCCACACCGTGAGTTGACAGGTCATTTTTCATGGCGCCATTCTCCTGCTCAGAAATCATCAGTGCCTTTGATTAGCAAATGAAGTAAATTTAATTCCTTCTAATGATGTATTAGGCTTCTGATCTGCCCCCACTGTGTTTCTCCTGCTTTGTCTCCCATGAACACACTCCCTGTGAGCCACTATTAGCTAGCAAATAGACCCTGGGCAAAGTGGTTGACTTCTCTGAGCCTGTTTCTGACTCTGTAAAATTAACTCAGCACAGCATCTAAGTCATAGTTGTTGTGCCTCCTTGGGATGAGCAACAATGTGTATAAAGTGCCTGTCTGGGCACTGAGACTCCTGCCGAAACAGTAACATTAACCTTCCTCTCTGCTCACTACCCTACACTCACTCTGCCCTTCCTACTTTTAGATCTTTGTTGAGTCTGTCTCTCAATCTAAAGAGCTCTTTTTCTGCTCCACATTTCCTGTGACCTGTTAAAATTCTATTTTCCCTGCATTCCCCAATGAAACTCCATCTCCCCAGTGAAGTCTTCCCTTGTTTCTCCCAGGAGGAATTTGTCTCTCTGCTCTAGGGGTCCTGCAGTGTTGATTTATACCTTATTTGTGGAACTGGTATCATATCTCATATTACAGTTACTTGTGGGCCTTTTCCCCCACACTACTATGAATTTCTAGGAATCAGGGACCATGTTCTCAACTCAGGCTATGAAGTGGTATTAGGCCTAGACTCTCGTGATAGCTGGGATGTACAAAGGGGGTTGCATTGTAGAGCTGGCCATGCAGTGTAGGAACTATTCTTTAGTTCTTGTTTGGTTTTTGGTTTTGGTTTGGTTCGGTTTGGTTTTTGAGATAGGGTTTATCTGTATAGCCCTTGCTGTCCTGGAACTCTCTCTGTAGTACAGGCTGACCTCTAACTCTGCTTCTGCCGTCCGAGGGCTCAAATTAACGTTGTGCGCCACCACCACCCTTGGAGAAGCTAGTATTAAAACAAGTGATTTGACATGTGAGTGAGGTCTTTTAAAAGATCAAGTATTAACTGGGCACGGTGGTAGACGCTTTTAATCCCAGCACTCAGGAGGCAGAGGCAGGTGATCTCTGTAAATTCAAAACCAGCATGGTCTGCAAAGCAAATTCCAAGACAGCCAGAGCAACACAGTGAGTCCTTGTCTCAAAAAACAGACAAAAAAGATTAAGTACAAGACTGGCAAGATAGCTTAGCAGGTAAAGGCACTTGCCACCAAGCATAATAATGTGAATTTCAATTTCCAGGGCCCATATGATAGGAGAAAACGGACCCCTCGGACTCCTGAACGTTGTCCTCTGATACACGCTATGTCACATACACCTACTCCCTCTACCACGTATGAGTGATAGGTGAACGGACAGGCAGGCAGGCAGATAGGAAATTGTTTTTAAAAAATCAGGTACAAACAGGCCAGGGTATTGAAGCTCAAGAGGCTTAGGCAGGAAGGTTACAAGTTCCAGGCCAGAGCTGAACTGTACTGAATCTGAAGTGTGTGGGTTGGGCTGCGTGGTGAGCCCTCTTGAGCTGGGAGGAGGTGCTGTGGGGACAGTGCTGCAGCAGCGGCTCCATCCTGGTCGGCTGCGTGAGCAGTGAGCCATCGCAGTGGTTGGAGGCTTAGCATGAGCCCTAACTCACAGAGCCACTGCGTGTGCCCCACAGCTCTGTTTAGAGGAGGTTGCTGTGGCCCTTTAAGAGCAGGCCCCACATGCACCGCTGCTGGCGGCCCTGCCTCCTGTCAGCCTCCTTCCTCCAGCCCCATAGCCACAGGAGGATTTCTCAGCAGAGGAAAAATTCCCCCTTTTACCTCCCCCTTCTCTTTAATGCCCGGGGCCCTTCACTTCCATAATTCTTCATTTTCCAGCCTTGAACGTAAGCCAGACACATCTGTCTGGCCATATGCGTGAACCCTGGAGTCTGTGCCGAGGTAGCTGTAAAACAGGGCCGGTGAAGGCCCTTCTGGGAGAGCACACACATGTGTGTGCCCTCAGGCCATTGGCTCCCTGCCCAGAACCACGGGGCCTCAGTGCTTCAAACCCGTGTTAACCTTCTCTATTTTTCCTCTTTTTGTTTAATTTAAGGGGGAAAATCCCAAGGAAAAGGTATAAATTGTCCTGGGAGTAGGGGAGAGGCTCCTAGCTAGAGAGACCATTATTGTTGGCAGGTACCTGGGTCACACTAATACAATAAGGAAGAAAGGAGCATCCAGTGAATTAAGATCGGAGAGATGGGCTGTAAATTACACTGCCCTGAACTCCACCAGTCTCCAGGGTGTTAACCGAGAGGTGTAAGGCAGGTCCCCAGCTCCCAGCGCCTTTTACAGATGCAGCAAAACAGGAACCACACATGTTTGGGGAAGGGGATATGAAGATGGGGTGAACAAAAACCCCTTCGCCCCAAGATGGCTGTAAAGTCCAAGTGAGATCTGGGACTGTAGCCACACCTCCACTTCCCTGCTCCCACATAGACCCTTGGGCCTCGAGCTCATCTGTGGAGATGGGGGAGGTGAGGCCTGGCCTCCTTCTGCAGCCTGTCCCTCCCTGCTTCCGGCACTGCACAGAGGCTGGTGAGTGAGGCCGACTAGAGGTCAGAAAAGGGGTGTGGGGAGCTCTCAGGGCCTGTGCAGCTGAAGCTGTGGAGCCAAGGCAAGCCCCTGGATATGAGGGCTGCCAAGTCCACCCACCCAGGGCTTTGAAACCACAAACTCTGGCTTAGTCCAGGCCTTGCCTTGTTGCCTAAGATGGCACTTCCTACTGTATTGGTCCTGTCTACCTCACTGCTTTCTGCCTGTGTTTTTCTTTGCACTGCCATTCTTGGGAGATGTCCAGAGTCCTTAGCAAGATACATGGTTTGTCTGGGAAGTTGGTCATAAGGCTTTCATTCCTTAACCAGGCACCCAGGGCCAAGCAATCACTGAGAGTTGGCACCTCATACTGTCCTAGCCCTGTGAATCTCTTGCCTCCTCCTCTGACTCCATGAGTCTCTCCTGTGATCTGTGCTGCTGTTGGGCAGGGTCAGGTTTCCTGAGCAGTTGCAAACATCCCACCTGAAACATAACAGGCTCTTCCTCTGGCCACAGCTATTGTTTTCCTCTGCGTTATGGCCACAGTCTTGCTCTGTAGCCAGCAATGACATGAGTTCTGAAAATAGCTTCACTCCCCTGTCCCCTTCCCGCCTACCCACCCTCCTGAAGATGCAGTCACTGCTTTGTGGTAGCCCCAGGAGTTTCATTCTAAATATAGTCACAGTCCATTCACACTGCCACCCAGCCAGAGGGGGTGGGGCATTGTGGAACAATGGGTATAGACAGAACACCCCCACACACACACACACACCCACACCCACACACACACCTGTATGGAAGGAAGCTAGCGGAAGGCAGACACTCAACCCTGGCTCCTAGCTGTCGGAGGCAGTGTGGGGGTCTACTACACTACCAGTCCAGAGGCACGTTCACCCATAGCTGGAAGCATATCAGTATGCAGAGCTGGGCACCGCCCAAGCCTGCCCCAGCTTCTCTGCACACCCTTGTGCTGGGCCTCCAGCTGGCTCCAGCCGCTGCCACCTCATTGGCCCCCACAGCATCCACAGGGTTCTGTCTCTCCCCACCGTCCCAGATGAGCAAGCGTTTGGCTGAGACACCTTTAGATCGATGCTTGTAGCAGGCTCAGAAGTGGCCTGCTTAACCCACAACAGAGTATATACTTCTTTGGCTTTTTCAGGAGAAGGGTTATTTATTAACATTCAGGGTCTAGAGCAGTGGTTCAATGGTTAAGAACACTAGCTACCTTTCTAGAGGACCTGTGTTCCATTCCCAGCACCCCCGTAGCAGCTCACAACTGTTTATAACTCCAGTTCCAGATTAGACAGCCTGTTATGGTCTACACATGCACATGGTACACAGTACATACACATAGGCAAATGATTTATGCATAGTAAACTTTGTAACTCTCCCAAATTTTCTTTAAAGTATTATTGAGTGGATAAGACTATGTGATTGAGTTCATTGACTTCTATAATTATCAGGTCCCAGGAGCCCTATGTTAAGTGCTGATGAGCATGTAATCCCAGCTATCCAGAGGTTCAGGTGGGAAAATAGCTTGAGCTCAGGATTTCATAACCAGCCTAAGCAACAGAGGGACCTCATGTTTGTTTGTTTGTTTGTCGACAGAC
The DNA here is from genome assembly GCA_028658305.1 of Pachyuromys duprasi. Lineage (NCBI taxonomy): Eukaryota > Metazoa > Chordata > Mammalia > Rodentia > Muridae > Pachyuromys > Pachyuromys duprasi. The sequence continues at coordinate 42,340,415 of CM053746.1, read as the reverse complement.
AGGGTCTCAGTGTGTAGCCTTGTGTAGGCTAGAACTTGCCGTGTAGACCATGCTTGCCTTGAACTTAGAGAGATCCGCCTGCCTCTGCCTATTGACTGCTGGGATTAAAGGTGTGTGCCACCACATCTTGCAGAGACCTTATTACTGGGGAAGGAACAAGCAGAAAAGCCATCATAATTTTTTTTAAAGCAAATATACTTCTTTTTTCTTTGTTTTCCTTGTATTTTTGTTTTGAGACAGGCTAGCCTCAAGCTCAGGATAGTCCTCAGATAGTCTTCTCCAGTGCTGGGGTTACGAGCATGAGCCACAGCTGGTGTGAGCATCTGCTCGCCCCGGTGGTCTTCTGGACATTCAGAAAGGGGTTCTAACAACTTGTCAGGGAAAGCCCTGCTGCTTTCAAGAGCCGGCGCACTCTCTGCCCCCTTCGGTTTCCGCTGGTGACTGTCTCACCACTCTTACTTTTCCCCCTTCCGCTTCTTTTCATTT
>CM053746.1:42317237-42339829 GCA_028658305.1 Pachyuromys duprasi | reverse complement strand
TGAGCAATACAGTGAAGCCCTAGCAAAAATAAATGGCTACTGTTCAACACTCAAGAGTACTGCTCAAGCCGTGGAACAGTGGGGGGCACACCTGTAATCCCAGTGCTTGGGAGGCAGAGGCAGGAGGATTTCTTTGAGTTTTGAGGCCAGCCTGGTCTACAAAGCAAGTTCAGGACAGCCACGGCTACAGTATGAAATCCTGTCTCAAAAAACAAAACCAAAAAATTAACAAATAGTGAAAGTCAGAAGTATCATTTTTCACTTAGAAGAGCCTCGGCGCTCGCTCACTGGTAAAGCACTAGCTCCACAAGCATGCTAAGTTCATATCCCCAGCCTCCACATAAAAAGTAGGGCATAGCTCTGTGTGCCCACAGTCCTGGCAGGAGGGGAAGGACAGGTCAGGTGGACCTTTCGAGTCTGCTAGCCAGCCAGTATTCCTGAAACACCCAACTTTCTACTTCAGAGAGACCCTGTCTTCAGACAGAGTGGAAAACCATGGAGAAAGATACCTGGATGTCTTGCTTATGGCCTTTGTATATGCATACAGGGGCACATGTGTCCATCAACTCACATACGTATATCACATATGCACATACGTACACCAAAGAGTCTACTCTGCTGTCCAGGCTGGCCTTGAACTCAGGAAGGGGTTCAAGTGATCCTCCTGATTCAGTCTCCCAGGTAGTTGGGATTACATGCACATATCTGTACCCAGCTGCTGCTAGTCACACAGTAGAAGTAAATACTCCTGGGACCAAGCAGATGGCTCAGCACTTCAAGAGCATTCAACTCTTCTTCCTGAGTATCTGAGTTCAGTTCCCAGCAATCATAGGCTCACAACCACCTATAACTCCAGCTCTAGCAGATCCAACACTCATGGCCCCCATAGGCACTTGCACACATATGCACACACATGCACACACACACAGATAATTACAAATAAAAAAAATAAGTTCTTAAAAAAAATAAATATTCCTGTGCCTCTTGTTCCTATTCCCAGTTACTGATGTCTTTGATGGCCACTCAGATGCACAGAATGTAAAAGACAGTTGTTCAAGAAGAGTAGGAACTGTCGTTGTTGTTACTAGTGAGTGTCAGGCACAAAGTTAGGCACTCTAACATGAAAGATGAATACGGAAGTTTGTCCTGTTATAAAACCTCTCATTTGTGGTAATGGCGTTGCTTTGTTTCCTGGGTACTGAAGAGTACAGGGCCTCCTTGGTTCCATCGCCCTTTGGAAGGAAGGAAGCAGCCATACTATGTATGGGTCTCCTAAGCAGAAGCAAGACTTAGGAAGAATGCCTCTGTCTGGTCAGGCCCTGTTTCATAATCTGCTGTGCACCTTCTGTGTCAGCCAACTGCATTGCTTTTTTGTCTGTCTGTCTGCTATAATTTTGTGTAAAATCATGCTCACTGTGTGGAAGGGACTTAATCTGTAAAGGAGCCTCTCTGGAGATGCAGCCCATTGGTGCTTCAGCTATTGCATACTGTGTCTCTCTCCCAGTTTTCTGTCAGTTTGCTCCAGGAAGCTCCGGTTGCTCAGAGTTAGTGGGCATTTAGCACTTTCCCAAAACCAAAGTTGTTTTTCTCTTGCACACGTCATGCCAACATGGTCCTTATTGCTGCCTTGGAGTATCTATTCTTTTTATTATTTTTTTAAGTCTTTTGTGTGCTGGCTCCTATGTTTGCTTGTTTTTGTTTTTGTTTTGAGTCAAGGTCTTGCCAGTGATGATCTTGAACTCCTGCACACCCCCAATGCACTGTCTAAGACCAGGGCTGCACCAGCTGAGCTATAGTCCGAGGGCTCCTGTGGGCTCTCCTTCCGGGTCAGCACAGTTGACTCCAGGCCAGGGCTGATCTTTCTGAGTCTTAGCATTCCAGCTTCACCCCCCTCACTCCCACCAGAGGCTTCTGCAGCTTTTTATTCGTACAAACAAAAATAAATCTCACTACCGGCCTCTGAACTCCGCAGCAGCTTCCCCCTTCTCCCTGAGCGTCCCATGGCTGTGAGTGGGGACTTGGCACTCTCCCCATCGACATCACTTTTTCACTCCCGGCGCATCCTGTGTCCTTCTCTCACCGTGCGACCCAGAGATCAGAATGGGACGTGACGGCCGGCACAGGCGCCGTGCACAGCTGCCAGGAATCTGACGGGTAAAATCTGGAAAAGTTGGGAGGGCAAATGCTAAGCACACACAGGGCCACTCAGAAAGGGCCGGAAACACAGACACCCATCGAAGAGAGCCTGGCTCCTTAGCTCCTCTTGATCTGCCATTCTTTTTATTGGTGCTGAATGAATCTTGTGACCCAGGTATTACTACCCTCACCTGCCAAACCCCCTGGCACCCCAAAAGAAGAGGCAGCAACTTTGTCTAATCTCCTGAGACTCCATGAGGGCATGTGGAGAACAGGAAGCAGTTGTGTGGTGACTCACTGGGCAGAGCCAGGTTAGGGGAAGTTGTCTGCAGGCGTCCCCGGGACCGGATGAGGGCAGCTCAGCTTTGACCACCACACGCAGCTTGGCCTTGTCTCATTCCCAGGGAACCATCTGCTATCTCCCTGAGAGGCTATGGCTGTTTCACCTTTTTAGCCACAGACTAGAGCTCCTGGTACTCAAGGAAGTAATGCTTTCCCAAACTTTATTTCAGGCTTTTCATCTACCCTGCCTTCAAACATCAGGCTGCCCTCCAGCCTGCCTTAGCTGCCTGGCTTAATGGCCCTCCTGCTTACCACCCGCATAGAAGTGGGACCATCAAGGTCTTAGGAAACCATTTTTCACCCAGGGTGAAAAAATGGCGATCACTGACTTCCTTAATGTAAGTCTAACCAGAGCTGCAGGTCATTTCTCAAAGTAGAAAAAGAGAGATGTGGGAGGAAGAGATATGGTGCTCCCTGAAGACTAGGGTCCCTGTCTCCATAGGTACGAGTGTCTCCATCATCCACCAGCCATGTTATTTCCTCTCCTAAAACGACAGAGATTTGGAGCCCAGGGCTCCAGAAAAAGCATTCTAGTAGAGTTATATGGAGGACAGAAGCCTGGAAAAAGGCTGCTTCTCAGCATGAGTACTTGCTGAATCTGAGGAGGACCATTTCCTGTTCTCAGTGCTCAAGCCAAGGTTAGTCGAATGTCCTATCAGAAAGATTAGTAGTATTGTCCTCTCTGGGGAGGGACAGTGGTCCAGAAACCCTGGGAAGGTGGCTGACACTTTCCCCTTGTGAGGTGAGATCAGTCGAAGGAGTTGAGCAGACAGGGCCTCTCAGCCACTTTTCTCATGCTGCCCCTGCCCTGTGGCCTTTGTCTTCGCCAACTGTGGTGGTAGTGGCAGAACAGCTTACTCATAGGGAGAGGTCCCTGGCAGGTCACCGAGAAGCCACCCCCATCATTTGAAGGCATGCCCTTTCAGTTTTACTGTCACCCTTAGTGACGCCTAAGCAGCCTTCTTGCTGACTGTTGGTGGCCAGACCCGGCACTGTGGGCCTCCTCTCAGTTGGCACGCACATACACTTCCTCTACGATGTTTCTGGGTCTGTGTTTTTGTAGTTGCTGTTTCAGAAGACTGTAAGAGGGAGTGAGGGAACTGGGGCCCACCCACCTGCTTTTCTGGAATCCTGTTGGTACTGGCTAGCTCCCTACCTAGAATCTGCCAGAGAAGATAGAGCCACGCTTTCTGGCCGTGGTCCCCAGAGGAAATAGCACAATAATAAATATACTCTGTAGAAACAGATATACCTTAACCCCATCTCAGCAGGCCATTGCCACCCATGCAATACTGTCAGACTAATTGACAGTGAGCTTTACAGATGTTCGCAAAACTTTCCAGAGATATGCAACCCTGTTCCTGGCTCGTGGGCTTCTAAGACGGACAGTGGTTGGTACACAGACCTCCTAGTGGTGATGGAGGCGATTGTTGAGTAGTATGGGGTGGGGCATTTCAATTTGTACTAGGATACAACACAATTATGAAATCTGTAATATTCTAGAGAACTAGCTCTGAAGAACCTAAGACAAAAAGTCCTAGTCCCAATTTAAAGGAAAAATGAAGTCAGGGTTAGGACTACTTGGGGGGGGGGGTGTTGTTGTGGCAAAGGGGTTAAAAATAGAGCAAAAATGTTGGGGATGGTGTGCTTTTAATCCCGGCAGGAGGAAGAGGCAGGCAAATCTCTCTGAGTTCAAGACCAGTCTCACCTACATAAGAATTCTAGAACAGCCGGAACTATGTAGAGAGACCTTGTCTCCAAAAAAAAGGGGGGGGGGTCAGGGCGAAAGTTATCCACATTTAGGAAATACTGTGCAAAGCAAGGAAAGATGGTAGCAGCTATGATCTAATTGTTGCTCTTTGTGTGGCTTGGGTCATAACTTCATCTTTATGGATTCCTGCTTTGGGACATGATAAAGAGCATTCTGCTAATAGTCAGCTTTTAAATTTTTTTTACATTGTGTGTGTGTGTGTTGTATAATTTGTAGGAGTCAGATGTTTCATATATATAATATATATTATATATAATTATTATAATATATAATATAATATATATGTTTTTCAATACAGGGTTTCTTTGTGTAGGCTTGGCTATCCTGGACTCACTTTGTAGTACAGGTTGTCCTTAAAATCACAGTGATTGGCCTCCCTGAGTACTGGGATTAAAGGTATACACCACCACACACGTTTGTTTGTTTAAGGCAGGGTCTCACTATGTAGCTCTGGCTGGTCTGGAACTCACAGAGATTTGCCTGCTTCCGCTTCCTGGGTATTGGGATTAAAAGTGTGTGCCGCCACACTGGGCCATGTGCATCTGCCTTTTAAATACAGACTGTGGTTTAACTTTCTTAGGGTTTGGAGTGGGTAGGTGGATGATTGAAATGCACAATGGAGTAAGTTGGAATCACAAATTCTGGGAATCACAAAACCTGAAGCCCTGGTCCCCAGTACTTCATAAAACCAAGTACGAATTTGGATCAGCTGCATAAGACCCTGTCTCATTTTAAAAAGGGACAGGGAGGGAGGGATGGACAGGCGGAAGAAAGGAAGGAATGATAAATTCTGCCCTGAATAAGTGTTCGGGTTGAGAAGTGCCCTGTGTGCTGCCTGTACACTATGTGGCACTCCTTTCCTATTGAGTTACTTACTCCCTTCTTACCTTCTTAGTCTTTGGTCTTCAGATGCTTTCAGAAACTTGTTTTTTTTTTTATCATCAGCACCCTTTCTCAGCGATAGCAAAGTTTAGTGATACATTGCTCCTGGGCCCATGTGGTCTGTTCTTCCCCCAGACTGTAGGTCTGTCTTTCAGGCCTGAAGGGGTGGCTGTGCCTCTGGAGGGGAAGACACGTGTGGGGGCAGGATGCTTACACACTGTTGAGTCAGGGCCCTGGCTCGCCTGCCTGCTCACTCTCTTGCTCCCTCATATTGTGTGTCCCTGTAGGCTGTTTTGGAAGACCAGAGTCAGATGAGGCAGATGGAGCTGGAGATCAGACCCTTGTTCCTCGTACCAGACACCAACGGCTTCATTGACCACCTGGCCAGTCTGGCTCGGCTGCTGGAAAGCAGGAAGTACATCCTGGTGGTGCCCCTCATCGGTGAGCTGGGTGGGAGAACAGAGCCTCCACACATGCCCAGAGCCAGGCAGGCTGACCTGGCTGTGCGTGTGTAAGACAGGATTTGCAGGGAATGCGTGGGGCAAGGAAAACTGTTGAATAATCAGAGAAGTTCAACTTACTATGGCTGATCCATGGCTTAAACTACTTGAGCAAATGGACTCCTGTGTCCCAGCAACCAGCGGCTGCATGAGCCCAGCCCTTGTTTTTTCCTTATAAAGCTTGCAGTAAAACAGCAAAGCTGGTTCCCGTTATTGGTAAACACTCAGCCCTGGCAGATAACGGCAGTGCTGCTGGGTGGTCTGGCAGGGAGGCTGGGAGGATTTGAAGTGGTTAGATGCCTTTGGTCTGATTGTCTTGTAGCTTTTCATGATCAGTCTGTTGGTTCGAGGTAACATTCTTCTGGCCAGTGTCACCCTAAGGCCAGCCTGACAGGAACCCTCCAGAGCAAGACCTTTGGCTCACGTCTTTCTATTCCTACCACTGGGCCATTGGTACTGATTAGCATCTCAGGGTCCAGCAAGCCTGTTTTTCCTAGCTGGAGTGCTCATGGGAGACTTTTGGGTACCCTTAGTTCTTGCAGTTTTATGGTGGGTCAGCCTCAGATTATGCTTTGGTCTCTAGGTACCTGTCAAATGCAGCTGATGTAGCTACTGTAGCTGATGGCTGTACTGTGGGGGTCAGGGGTATGTAAGATGATTGCAAAGCCCAGGATCTTTAATGGCCCTCTCCCAGCAGCCGTTTTGAAGTAAGTTCGAGAACACCGTTCTCTGGAAAAGGCACCAGACTGGCAGTCTGCCTGACAGGCCACCTCTGACATCCATGCCAAGATGTTCCATTGGGCCTCCCCTCCCAGTCCCAAGTGTCTTAGTGCCAGATGGGGGTGGAAACAAAGGGCAGGAAACATCCGCCCCTGCAGAGCCTGTAGAACCCTGGGGGGTTGTGGGAAACACGTTAGCACCACCTGAGAATGTTGGCACTGAGGCGGTCCTCCTCCCTCCCTGTCTTCCTTCCCCCTCCCCATGTGGCCTGGACAGAACCTCTCAAACCCAGGCCCTTAGACCCAAGGGAAGGTTCGCGCCACTTCAAAAGGAGAGCAGCTTCTGTCTTGAGGCAGAGCAGCAAAACCACACGATGCCCTGAGCTTTCCACTTGTCCCTCTGGGTACTGGACGGACGGCTTACAGGCTGTCTCACTGCACTTTCCTCCCAGGAGATTTTTAGTTAGGCAAGAGAAAGTCCATTGGTCCCTTTTGTTACATGGTCTGTACACGGCATAACCAAGAAAGCCCCCTGGTGTCTTCAGGTTGCCTCCCCAGACTGAGGCGCCTCCTACACCTTCCTAGGCCAGCAGTCACTGGCGCTGCCTGTGCTTCTGCGATCTGTGCTTGGTCTCTTTGTTCCTGAGAATTACAGTAAAAAGTTGGTGCAGTGGTGCTTTGCCCTGAAGAGCTTAAGTTTGGTAGAGAAGTCCAGATTTGGTAGGAAAGAGACAAACATGAAAAAACCTAGAGCATAGAGCATAGTCAGTGACTCTAAGGGTACTAGCGGTGAACAGCTATGTCGCAGCACATGGGCTTTGAGCCTGAGTGTCAGCTGGGCAGAATCCCTGGGCTCAGGCTCCTGTTCACTCATGCATTCCCTGGTGGACTACTGTCTTATGGCCACAGCAACAAAGGGTTAAGTGGACAGCCTTCCCTGCTTGTGTCTTTTGCTCTTTAACCTGCTCTGTGCTCTTTAGGTCTGACCCCAGCATTGAGAAGTCCCGCCTGGTGCAGAAGCACAAACAAGCATCCCCTTTGAAGCCTGTTTAGTTTGGAAGCAGGAAGGCAGATTTGGGGATAGAATACCAGTTTTTCCTGTTTGATGTTCTGTTTGCTGTACCATCCACCCATCCACCACTGCCACACATTGTGTGGGCCTTTCAGCTTCATGGTGCTAAAAGCATGGGCGAGTGTATGTGTGTGTGTCTGTGTTAGTGTGTCTGTGTGTGCCCATATGTGTCTGTGTCTGTGTGTTCCCACATGGGCCCTTTCCAGAAAATGTTTCTGAATACCCAGACAATGAGTGCCAGGCTCACCATGGAACAGCATGCTCATGCCGACTCCCCAAGCCATGAATCATTGTACTAAGGAGAGGCCTCAGACCCCAAACTCTCCCCAAGCCCCCAAGGAGTGCATATTTCCCACTTGACCTCAGGCTTTTGGCTGGAATTTTGGAAAGAATCTTCACCAGAAAATGAAGCCATGTCCCAGACACATAGACAAGCAGACAGGCACACGCGCATGCGCGTGCACACACACACACACACACACACACACACTCACACGTGTAGTATCAAGGAGGTAATGTGCCAAGGTTATGGTTTTTATGAAATACCAGGGCCCTTGCAAGTAAGTCTAGTTGTCCTTCTTCCTCTGTACTCTGCTAGAGCAAGCAATAGAACCCTGTCCCTCTTAGACTGCTGTTCACACCCACGTGGCTGAGGAAGGGCACCTCACTTACCCTTTTGCTGCTATGTTCCAAGGTACCCTTTTAATTTGATTCTATAACTAAGGAATGGCACCTCCAGAAAATCCCTTAAGTTCCTCCTGAAAGGAAGATGGGGCTCAAAAGAAGAGGCAGGAAGGAGCTGGAGCTCATCAAAAATCTTGGACCCTTTCTTATCCCTCCAAGTGCTTACCCTGTCCCAGCTTCACTGGAAACTTCTGTAGACGTGAACTAGCTGCAAAGGGACCTAGCTGAGAAAGTCAGCAGAAACCAGGGGATAAGGACAGGCAAAGTTGCTGACTGTAAACTCTGTCTCATCAGTGATCAATGAGCTGGATGGCCTCGCCAAAGGGCAGGAGACAGACCACCGTGCTGGGGGCTATGCTCGTGTGGTACAAGAAAAGGCCCGGAAATCCATTGAGTTCCTCGAACGGAGATTTGAGAGTCGAGATTCCTGCCTTCGGGCCTTGACCAGCCGTGGCAATGAACTTGAATCCATCGCCTTCCGTAGTGAGGACATCACTGGACAGCTGGTGAGACACCCGCCCCCCCCCCCAGGAAGAAGTCCACTATTAGAAGTGTTCCTGAGGACCCAGGTTCAATTCCCAGTACCCACATGGCAGCTCACAACTGTCTGTAACTCCAAGATCTGACGCTCTTACATGGACATACATGCACGCTAGACACCAGTGCATGTAAAATTATAAAATAAATTTAAGAAGTATATGTGCACACGTAAGAGCACACACACATACAGTTTTGGCTGGACGTGGTGGTACACACCTTTAATCCCAGCACTTGGCAGGTGTATCTCTGTGAGTTCAAGGCCAGCCTGGTCTACAAAAGTGAATACAGGGCAGCCAAGCTCCACGCAAAGAAACCCTGTCTCAAAAAAAAAAAAAAAAAAGTGTTCCTGAGCTGGGTAGTGATGGTGCACATCTTTAATTCCAGAGCTCAGGGGTGGGGAGGCAGATGCAAGCAGATCTCTGTGAGTTCAAACCCAGCCTGATCTACAGAGCTAGGGCAACCAGAGGTACACAGAGAAACCCTGTCTTGGGAGGAAAAAAAAGTGCTCTGGAGAGGAGGGAGTAAAGGAAGGCCTTTGAACCTGGGCAGCTGAGGGTAGCCACCATGAAGGCCCAGGAAGGGACAGTGCCTTGTTCCCCAGATCACTGCGGACCGGACCGTTAGACTCAGCCCAGCAGAGCCACAGCATGCCTCAAGAAGGCTCCAGGACACAGTCCTGGAAGGACCACTGCCTCTGCATGGCGCCCCCTCCTGCCCAGTGGTGCTTTTCACACTGTCTTCCTCCAGGGTAACAACGATGACCTGATCCTCTCCTGCTGCCTGCACTACTGCAAGGACAAGGCTAAGGATTACATGCCCACCAGCAAAGGTACAGCCGTCTGTCCTTCTGCCCTACTTTATCCTACCCATCCGCAGTTCCTAACAAGTGGCCCTCTACTGACTTTGGCCCTAGAAGTCCATACAGGAACTTCTACAAGCCTGAGGCCATCTTGTCCACCCTCCCTGAGTTAGACCTCTCGCCATAGCTTCCATGACCCCAAAGAATGTCAGGTGATCTGGAGCCAGGTAGGAATGAGCCTCTCTAGCCCAGGAGGCCCTGCTCTAGGCAGTGAGCTTTCCTACTCAGTCTGCATCCATTTCCTTTCTTGCATCCTCAATGAGTTCCTTCTGATAAGAATGTCTTTCTGCTTCAGTGTACCTTGTTCAGGCTGTGGTTTCCAGAATCCAGCCCTCCACAGCCCTGAGGAGTAGAGAGCCTCTAGCGAGCGCACTTTCTTGGCCATGCTCACCTCCCCTACCCATGTCAGGGTGTCTCTTGAATGTCAGCCTGTATCAGGCCTGGGGTAGAGATTCTCAGCCAGGAATAGGCCTTTCTTCCTGATCTCTATTGCAGTGGGCTGTAGCATTTTACAGGCTAACTGGAGCTGGAGGCAAGGGAGAGCTTAACGACTGAGCCCCATAGCTGCGTTTTAAAATGTTTTAGTGAGCAGAATCGTACCCCTGGGCCACCCTAGAACTCTCAAGTGTCTGACCGCCTCAACCCTGAGTGTCCTGCACAGTCCCACGGGGCCAGTGACATGCAGGAGGTTTTGCAACTGATTCCCAAGACTCTGACATGTCTTCTTGTGGAAGGGAATCCTGGCCCTGTCCTCACACAGTCATGTGCTGAACGAGTAATCCTCATCAGCAGGTCTCTGTGGACACCTGTGTAGGCTCCCGATTTTGTTTTTCTGTGTTGCTCCTCTAGCTCCGGTCTGCCTCGGCCTTGGCTTGCTGGCTAACCGAAGAGTTGTCTGCTCCATGTTCCTTCCCTTACGTTACCATAGCCATCGCTGGTGCTTGTGTATCTATACCAGGAGCTAGTCAGGATCTAGCACACAGGGTCCTGTCACATGTGCTCTCCCTGAGGGCCAGACCTGGAATGTTCAACTGACAAATTAGACTCCTGTCTGAGCCAAACTGAGGAGCTATGCCTGAAGGCAGCGTCTGAGGGGGAAGCAGGGTTGCAGAGGTCCTGTGGAGAAGTGTGTCTCCAGTGATCCCCAGCCACCAAACTGCTTTGTTCTTAGCCCAGATGCATTTGGACTTGGGCTCTACAAGTCTCACTACTTCGCCCCCACCCAAATCTCCCCCAAACAGCTTACACAAACCCACTGCCATCCTGGGACCGCTTCTATCAAAATTACATCAGCAACGGCTGGTGTAATCAAACCCCATTTGTCAGTGTGAATTCTTAGCAGATTAACTTGTCAGATTCACAGAGAAACCGTCACCAAATGTTTATGTGTAAACGATGTTGAATTTTAAAATCATGTGGATTATGGCGGATGGGGCCTGACAAGATGACAGTCTCTGGTTTCTAACAAAGTAAAGTTACCAGTGTCAAAACAGAGGATGTTTATTGTTAAAAATGTCTCAAAGTATCCACAGAAACCCCTGCAGACCCCTGCCAGCAATGCTGGACCTTTGTTGGCTGACCTAAGGCCTAGGACTCTTCTGGTCTGAGGCCCAGGGCAGGAATAGTGGAGTTGCAGACAAGCCCAGACAGCAGCTGGGAGCCCCCATGTAGCACCCCACACCACTACCCACCACACACTCACATTCCAGGCCTTAATCACCAGCCACGTTCTTCGCCCTCTACACACAGCCCTCTCCTTCCTTCTCTCCCTTTCCTCAGCCCCATCAGCCCCATGAGCCTCTCCCTCTTCATCCCCAAATTCCTCCCTAGGCTGAAAGCCAATTCTCAGCCTCCCTGCCTGGAACTGGCAAGCCCAGAACTCCTCAGGTCAGACATGGATGTTTGCAGTCCCCCAGCCCGCCAACCCTAGCAGTCCCCAAACACCACAGGACATTTCCTGTGCCTTTGCTCTCTGCCAGACCTTTACTAGGAAATGCTAGGGCAGAGTTGAGGAGAAGACCTGCCACCCAAGCAGGCATGCCCAGGGCTTGGAATATCACTTGAGTGATTGCTGGGCCCCACTTTAAATTCTCTCCTGTACGTTATTCAGACAGGGAAAAACTTTTGTAAAAATTATCTAAAAAGATGAAGGCTTGAGTTCCAGGCCAGCCTGATCTACAGAGCAAGTTTCAGAACAGCCAAAGCTGCAGAGAGAAACCCCGTCTCAGGGAGGAAAAAAAAACAAATGATGAAGGCTTATCTGTACTGGTACAGAAGGATGTTTTAAGTATGTAAAATTTGAGTAAAAGTGTGGCTAATATAGTCAAAGTGTTACAGGGAATCTACATACGCCAGTGAGTGTATTTACAAAAGTACATGAGGAACTCGAGAAGGCACAGAGCTACCTGGAGCCTGAAACGGCAAGGACAGTTCTGCCTCTGCTTTTCTTCTGCCCTCTATACTGTTGGGTGCACAGAGATCACTTACTTAACAGGTCCATTGGCCAGAGCTCCAAGGCCCCTTTTGCACGGCCTCTGCTGAGAGCGCCCTGGGGCTGACCTCTTTCCCCACATCTGTAGGCTCTGTTTCTACTTTCTGTTCATCTTTGGATACCTAAAACATTAACACGCACCCCATCCTTAGAAGGAGAGAATGTGTTGGAGGGTGGGTAGTAATGAGAATCTAGGCCAGCAGTATAGTTAGGAGCTGATGGCAAAGGGCTGCTTTGTATTAGTTTGGAGTACTGGGAGACATGTCTGTGGGTGCCAACAGTTTCAGTACTCTAAGGCACAAGAGTCCTGTGTGGGAGGGGAGTTCACAGCAGCAGCACAGAGCATGCCTAGCTCGACCCTCCCCATCAGGGCAGTGGTGCTCTGAGTCTGGGCAAATGAAGGGACACCATATCCCCCCACCCCCCAGGACAACAGATGGCATTTGACACTTCTATCCTCAGTGGATCCTGTCTGCTTTCTGTGCCAACAGAGGAACCGATCCGTCTGCTGCGGGAGGTGGTGCTGCTGACGGATGATCGGAACTTGCGTGTAAAGGCACTGACAAGGAATGTGCCTGTGAGGGACATCCCAGCCTTCCTTACGTGGGCCCAGGTGGGCTGAGGGGGCCACACTGGGGCCCACCCCCATGGAACCATTCCTGAGAGGCCACCAGGCACCCAGTGTAGCACGGAAGATGTCCACGTGCCTGAGCCACCAATCCACCCAGACAATAAACCATCCTCTTCCAACCTCACGCCGTGGCCGTGCTGTGGGGGAGCCGCTCCTCACAGAGCCCCTCCCAAGGGTCAGGCAGAAGCTGCTGGGACCCTCCTGGGCTGCCAAGATTTAGCAGGGAGGTGACTGGCTACAGTGACAACAGGTGGACAAGCCAGATAGGCCACCAAGCTCCCAGCCTTCCTTCCTTCTTGTCTGGTTCCAGGGCTGGAGGGAGGCTTACTCACCCTGGGGACCCGGCCACTCTTCAGTGGCCATGGGCAGGTTCTAGAGTTTCTATCAGATGTAAGCAAAATGATAGACCCCTCAGTCTGCAGAATTTCTGTCATGAATGTCTGAGAGGCTTTGGCTGTCAGGAGGAGTGCCCAGGTTGTCTCCATCTCCCTGAGGCCTCCATCCCTATGGACCCACGCTGAAATCTGTCATCCCCAACAGCAGCTCTAGCCCTACACATACGTGAGCGCACACACACACACACGTACATTTCTCTTCCTGTCCACATCAGTCTTTGCCCTTGCACTTTGCCCTTGTTTTTCCCTTGGGCAGTCATAAGCCTGGAGGGAAGGGACATCTGGTCTTGGGCCCATGCTTCCGGTGCAGCCTTCCACCTCATGTGCTCCCATCCTTAGCCTTCCTTTCACTCTAGTACCCTCTTGGGGAAATTTCCTCAGACTTCCTGTTCCTTCTTTGCCTGTCTTCCCTTTCTAGTTGGCCCCTTTCATCACTCCAAGGTCCCTCAACTTCCTCACCTCGGTTCCTTTTGTGGGGCTTCTCACTCTGAATCTTAAACCCCTACCACCTGTGACGGGAACCAAACAAAGCTTTCCCAGCTGTCCTTCCTTTCCCGGCTGGCCCCCTCCTCTGAGGAGCCTTCAAACTGGTAGAGCCAAAGCCAAAGGTAGCAGCGGCCAGTGCTGGGGTGCTGAGCCAGCTTCTGGCCTTGTTCTCTACTTCTGTTTAGAGGAGGGACACGGAGGCCCTTTAGCTGTTTAGGGTTTGGGGTTTTTGTTTTCCTCTGCCTCTGTTCACAGCCTCACTTGGAGGCCCCCCCAGGAGTCAACTCCTTCAGTCCAGCACAGAGGTGAAGGAGGACTGAGAAGGCAGTCTGAGGTGGGGCGGGGGTCAGTCCCCATAGGACCACAGAGCCTACTGTGGCCCGCTGTCCCACCCCGGGGGTTTGGCTGAGTGCTTCCAGGGCGCTCTGGCCGCTTAAGGCTCAGGATCCTACCAGGAGAGGGCTGTGCAGGAGAGCCCAGGACAGTGGTTTGGGGGTACAAGTGCCCAGAGCTCAGAAGACCTGCTCTCTTTGAGTTGTAAGGCCTAGGCTACTTCCTTTGAGGTCCTCTACCCCGGCTGTGAAGGTCGCTGGCTGGGAGTGTGGGGGAAGTGGGGAGAACACCTTTCTTCTTTCTGTCCCATTTGAAACCCTGGTTTTGTTTCCTTAATAAATTTTTAGTTATGAAACATAATTGACCTCCTGTTGATCTATTTTTGGGACTGGGGAAGGGAGGTAGGTTCAAGCCTGTACACCTGTGTTGGGGCCCTGCCACCCACCCTGGGGTGGGTCAGAAGAGAACCACAGGATGAGGGACCTTGGTTACTGCTTTATTGCTGTTTGGTTGAGTATAGAAAATGGAAGCGGCTCTGGAAGAGCCTGTGTACAGATAGGGAATATACAAAGGGACAGACGGGAACCAAGGAGACCTCGCCCCAGCCCAGCTAAAGCTAGGCTCAGGATAGGGGCCACCTGGGGCGCATGCAATAAATATGGTCGGGGCCCCAGGGGGGGGGGACACCTCGGAAGAGGAGACAGGTGGGCCAGGGCTGTCATCCCTGGCTCCAGAGCTGCCCACCTTGGTGGTGAGGAAGGGAAGGGTTGGCCCTGGGGCTAGTGCCACTTGTGCAAAATGAGGAACTTCACATTATCAGTCCCGGGCTGGGCAGGAGCGGGGGCGGGGAGGCCCTCCGGCCGGCTCAATCCCCTCCCCTCAACCCCAACTGTGCCCAACGCTCCGACCCCAGCGGGGAGATTCACAGTGAGAATGGGTGTGGTCGCAAGGGCCGGAGGTAGGGCTGGGAGCGTCCGAATAATGCCACCCCTCCCCGCAAGAGCAGCACGGAGCCGGGGAAGGGGCTACCGGACCTCAGGGGGAGGCAGGGCTCTCCTTTGGTCAAAGCTGATATCAAAAATATAAATCTCCCGTCCCCATCCCACCCCCGTCCCGGGGTTTTCCCCCTCTGGCTTCCCCGGGCTAAGGCACAAAACAGTGAGGCCAGGTGAGGCGTAGAGAGGTGGGGCCGCCACCGCGGTGCCGCCGCTGCCGCTACCAGTTGTCGCCGGGTAGCACCGGGCAGCACCGCGCGCACCGCGCAGGGCGCTCTAGGTCGGGGAGAAGCGGTCGATGGTCCGGCCGTCAGGTCCGGCGGCCAGGTGCGCGCTCTGGCTCAGCACCTCTGCCGCCTTATCCGGGCTGAGCCCCAGCTCGGCGGTGAACTTGGCCAGCGGGTAGAGGCTCTCGAGCGCCACCTTGGGGTCGTGCAGGAAGTGCGTGGTCTGCGCCAGCAGCTCGGCCGCAGCTGCCTTGTCCTGCTGCTTCAGGCTCAGCTGTTCGGCCGTGAGGCGGGCCACAGCGAAGACTCCCTCCGGGAAGTCGAGCTTGCCCTTGCCGTCGGGGCCGGGGACGCCAGGGAGTCCCCCGAGGCCAGCCAGTGCCCCGGCCGCGCCGGCCGCGCCACCTACGGCGTGCATCTTCATGTGGCTGATGAGGTTGCGCTGCTGAGCGAACTTGCCACCGCACACCTGGCACTCGTAGGGCTTCTCTCCCGAGTGGATGCGCATGTGCTCCGTGAGGCGGTACTGGCGGGTGAAGCGCATGCCGCACGCGTCGCACGCGAAGGGCTTCAGGCCTAGGTGGCTGCGCATGTGGCGCGTCATGGTCCCGCGCTGCGTGAACTTCTTCCCGCAGATGGTGCACGGGTAGGGCCGTGTCAGCCAGTGCGTCTTCTCGTGCTGCCTCAGCGTGGCCGGGTCCTTGTAGCTCTTGTCGCAGGACGCGCAGCGGTACGGCCGCAGCAGTTCTCCTAGGCCACCCGGCGCCCCGGCGCCCTTGTCCGCCCCACCGCCGAAGGGGGGCCCGAGGCCGGCGGCCCCGGCGGCCACCTCGGCGGCCTCGGCCCTGCCGTACAGCGCCTCCTCCTCCTCCACGTGAGCCTCCACGTGCGCGTTCAGCTGTTCGGAGCTGGGGAAGCCCTTGCCACAGGGGATGCACACGTACAGGTTGTCGCCGAAGCTCTCGGGCTCGCCGTAGGCCAGGTGTGGGCACGGGTAGCCCTCCAGGTGGCCGCCGGGCGGGCTGGGGTCCTCGCTGCTGCCGGTCTCCTCGCTGCTGCTCTTGTAGTCGTCGCCGTCGGCGCCCGCGCTCGGCCCGTCCAGGCTGCCCGGGTAGCGCGGCGGGGGCACCAGGCCCAGCGGGGGGCCCCCGGGGGAGGTGGCCGGGTCTCCGCCGCGCTCCTCCAGGCGCTCGCCCGGGGAGCCTCGGTCCCGGACCAGTTCGTCGCCGTAGCTACCCAGGCCCGGCTCGTGCTTCATCCAGCGGTAGAGGAGGCTGGAGCCGTCGGGGCGGCCGGGGGGCTCGGGTCCCGGGCTGCCGCCGCTCCCTCGGAACGGGTCCGGGGTCGGCACGGCCTCCTCCAGCTTCTGGAAGGGCAGGGGCGGCAGCGGCGGCAGGGCGAGCGGCGGCTCCTTGTAGACGGCGGGCCCCGCGCCGGGAGAGCTGTCCGCGCGAGGGGGCAGGTCGCGCTCGCCCAGCGCCCGCTCGGGGGCGGAGGGACCCGGCGGGCTCTTCTTGGACAGGTCCAGGCCGCAGAGCGGGGAGCAGCGGCGCTCGGGGGCGCAGAGCGCGGCGGCCGGGCCCGGGCCCGCGGCGTACAGCTCGGCGCAGTGCGCGCCGACGGCGGCCTCGGGGCCCGGCGGCGGCTCGGCGGCGGGCGGCGGCGGCGGCGCGGCCGGGGACGGGTAGCAGGCCTGGATGACGGGCGTGGCGGCGCGCAGGCCCCGGCCCGGCCGCCCGTAGGGCGCGTAGCCGCCGCCGCCGCCGCCGCCGCCCCGCAGGTGGCAGTACTTGCCGTGGCGTTTGAGGCGCTTCTTGCACAGGGCCACGAGGTCGGGGATCTGCAGGTAGCTGGCGGCGGCCAGCACGGCGCCCAGGCTCGGCTCGGCCCCCGGGGCCACGGTCGCCGCCGCCGCCGCCTCCACGCCGTCCGTCAGGCGGCCGGTGTAGATGAAGTCCAGCACCAGGCGGAACACGGCCGGGCTCACCATGTCATGGTCCAGGTTCAGCAGGTTGTCGTGCACCACCAGGGACTTGAGGTAGGCGCTGCTGGCCGCCAGCACGTTCTTGTGCGCACGGAAGAGGGCGTTCTGCACCACGATGATCACGTCGCACAAGAAGCCCTTGGTGCGCTGGTTGTTGAGCTGCAGCAGCAGCTGCCTCGAGTGGCCGGGCGCCTCCATCGTGTCCAGCATCGTCTGCCCAGCACACTCTCCTGCGGGGACACACAGCGCCGGGTGAGAGCCACGCGGCGCCCTGGCCCCTCCGCTTCCCCTTCCCCTCGGCCGCGCAGGGGCCGGGAGCCCGCGGCCTGGACGCCGGCGGAGGAGAACCAGCGGCCTCCGGGACTGGAGGCCTAGGCCCGCTGGCCCCACACAGAAGAGCGGGCAGGCGGAGGAAGGCTGCGGATGGAGAGGAGGCCAGGCTAGCCTATCTGTCCCACCCCGGGTGCTGCTGGGCACTCGAGCCGGGCGCTGGGGGCTTCCAGGGAGAAAACTGTTCGGGAGAAACGACCCCTTCGGAGACGGTTACCCGATTTAGGTAAAATGTCCGCTTCAGGAAAAGTCATTCAGGGCCGAGAAGTTTGCCCAAGTGGGGAGAGGAGCAGCCGGGGGAGACGCGCCTCCCGCCTCCAGAGAAGTCGCCCCAGCTCGGGGAAGCGATAAGGAGGACGCGAGCGCGGTGCCCATCGGGGCGCCGCCCTGGCCGGGGGCTGTCAGGCCTCGCCGGCCCGGCGCGGAGCGGAGGCAGCGGCCGCGGCGGCGGGCAGAGCGCGAAGGCCGGGCCCCGGCGCGGGGAGGGCGTTATATCGGGGCAGGAGGCTGAGGCAGGAAGCAGGTGGGGGGGAGGGGGGGCCGCGCCGCTCCCGGGGGAGGGAGGGGGCAGCGCCCCGGGCGGGCACGGCGCGGCGGCGGCCCCGACCCCGGCCCGGCCCCGCTCTCCTCCCCGGCGCCCCTCCGCCCCGCGTGCCCCGAAACCCCGCCGCCCCAAACTTGGGGAAACTTTCCCAACTTCATCCGGGGCCGGGAGGAGCGCGCCGGCCCCCCACCCCCCGGCCTCTCCTCCGGGCCCCCCATCCCGGCGGCCGCGGGGACCCACACCTAGCCCAAAGCCGCCCTGCCCTCGGGCGAGCGCGCCCACCCCGCTCCCCGCCAGGCCCGCAGGGCCTCGCGGCCCGTTACCTGCGGCGGCCGCCCGGCCCGGCTCCCCTCCCCGAGGCGGTGGCGGCGCCCGGCCCCACCCGCCCCGCTGCCAGGCGCCGAGCCGTGCCAGGGCAGCGCCCCTGCCAGCCCCGCCCGCCGCTCCCCTCGCCTTCCCCTCTCCTCCCGGCCCATGTGCGGGCAGAGCGGGCCGCTGACCCCGCTCTGAACCCGGCGCCGAGCCGCGGCCCAGCCGTCCCGGGTCCTCCGGGGAGCGCGCCCGGACCCCGCAGCGCCAAGAGCCGCCCGGGCGCCCGCGCCCGAGGATGCTCCCGAGGCGGCCGGTGCGCGGGGACCCGGGACCCCTCCCGGCCTCCAGCTCGGTGAACCCACCTGGGGGGCATGTCGGAAGCCCCGGGCCCGGCTGCCGGCGGATCCAGGGGGGACGCGGCTGCCGTGCGCCGCCCTCCGCCCGCCGGGCCCCCGGTCGGTCTGTCCTGCCGCTCCGTCCTCCCCGCGTCCCGGGCGCGTCTCAGCCCCTCGGCGCGTTCCGCACACTCTTATCTGGAGCGGCCCGGCCGGGCCGGCGCTGCCGGGGCCAGGGCGCCACCTCGCGGCCGCGCGGGGCTGCGGGCCCGGCCGGCGGCCCCCGGCGCACACACCTGGTCCTCGCGGACGCCGCGCCGAGCCGGAGGCCGCCGTCCACGCCTCCAGATGCGCCCAGCTGGGGACCTTCGCAGGGAGGGACCCCGGGGTTCCCAGCGGAGTGCTCCCCAACACACATCTCCGTGTAATACGGCGCCAGTTCGGGAAAAGTTCTGTCTTCAAAGAGGGAGCTCTTGAGCCGTGAGGGGTAGGGGCCCACTCTAGGAGCTGGAAGCAGGAGTTCAAGGTCAGCCTCTACTACATAAGACCCTAGCTTCGTTGCGTTGGTTTTGTTTTTTTCTTTTCTTCAACCTCCCCCACGCCTCCGAGACAGGGTTTCTCTGTGTAATTTCAGCTGTCCTGGAACTCACTCTGTAGAACAGGCTGGCCTCGAACTCATGGAGACCCTATCTTTAGAGCGGGGGTGGGGGGGCGGGGAGGGTGGAGAACTACTGACAGGATGTTGCGAGAAGGTGATTCTGGAAATCCGAAATGAGACGAAGGTAGGTAAGTTGGGAGTGGAGGAGACTTTTATTAGGCATTTCTGGACACCACCATCCACTTGGACTCGGGCTCCAAAATAATTCCAGCCCTCCCTCAGGCACGTGTTATCAGTGTGCACATCACAACCCGTCAACGTCCAAACGCTGCCCAAGCAGCGCCACCGAAGGCGCGGTGTTCACACAGGCGGCCCGCCCCGTCCCATCTTCTTGGGCTGCGTTGGCCACTCCGGAGAGCAGCCGTGTGAAACCGGAGGCAGAGGCAGAGGCCTCTGAGGCCTCCCTGAGCGTGCGGGTCTCCGGAAGGACGCAGGAACCCTCGACTGGCTGGACGGAGCCCCTTAGGACGCGCCCCCAGCAACCACATTCCTCATCTCAGCAGTTCTGAGGGATCCTAAGTGATTTCTTTCTCCGATCCACCCTTTGAGCAGTATCACAAGAACCCTGAGACCCACCCACTCCCCCAAAGATCCTACACGCCACAGGAGGGAGGGCTCGGCTCGTGCTAGCGACGCCTCTTCTGGGAGGGAGGAGGCCTTGCACCGGCTCGTGGGTGCTCTCCGGAAATGTCCCTGCAGAGCGGGGCGGAGGCAGCAGCACCGATGCAAACGTCGCGCCTCGGTGGCCCACGCTCCGCCTCCTCCCCGCACCTCCTGACCCCCGCCCACACCACGGGGGGGTCCCCCAAACCGCCCGCAGCTTCTTATTGGCTGAAGCTTCCTCCGTGGCTAAGCAGGAGAGGCTGGGGCGCAGGGTTACTATGGTAACCAATGAGGTTCCCGGGATCTCATCTCTCGGAGGCCTTGGAGAGCTTAGCAACCGCGCGGGACCGCTGGGCGGGTGGGGGCCGCGCTCGCCGCACCCCACGCTGTCCTCGAGCCCCACGCCCCCGCTTGAGGTAGTGGCTGAGTCACTCGCTCGGGGCCGCCGGCGCGGCCTCTGGCTGTACCGGCGAGACAGCAAGGTCTTGGGCGCCCCCTAAAGGCTGCGGTTCCTTGGCAGGAGACTGCCTTCACCGGGTTTCCGGGTGTGCTCCGCCTCCGTCTAGCCCACCTACACTGCTGCCGTGCATCTCCCTACAGTATCCAGCCTGCGTTTCCACCGTGGGCTCTGAGTTCTGGGAGAGGTGGGCACGGTTTCTCTGCCGAGGGACACGCTTTGGGGCTGAGGCAGGAGTGTAATGTTAGGGATGAGAAGGCTCATCGGAAGTGCTCGCAGGAATAGGGGTTCTTCCACCAGATCAGAGACCAAATGCCGAACGGCGAGCACGGGTGTCTCTGTGTTAGTCTTTTCTCCTTTTAATGGGGTTGGTTAGATGACACGAGTCTGTCTTTTACACATTGGAGTCTATCCGCCGGCTGCCCCATACAAGGTCCTCTGTGTCTACTGTTCATTCTTGTTCCCTCTCCACTAGACATCACCTGCTCTCATTGCCCCGCAATGGGGAGGACCACACAGTCCTGCTCAAGCTTCTCCATTTACTCTCCTCTCCTCCTCCACGCCCCCACCCCTCAGTCTTAGGTTTCACTATGTAGCTATGGCTAGCCTTGCTATGTAGACCAAGCTGGTCTCGAACTCACAGAGCTCTGTCTGCCATCCATGTGCTGGTATTAAAGGCAGATGTGCACTACCATACCTCCCCTTTTAACTACTTTTCCTTGCTTCCCCACCGCTCCGCCAACCCCCTCCCCCCCCCCCACCCACCTCCGTCAGCCTGATGCCTCTTTCTTCTCTCGCTGAACACATGGCGCCTCCATTTAGAGCCTGGAGATAGAACAGGGCTGTTTTGGGGAACCTGCTCCTCACAGCATGAGCCCTTTTTGTCAGTTCTGACTCTTCCAGAAAGGGGTCCTTTCCACCCACGCTGCAAAGCCGCTGAGCCCCTAGTCTCCTTCCCTCTCTTACAGGCTCTGCCTGTGCTTACTCCACCACCGGGGGCTGAGGGGGCCCCTCGGTGTCAGGGCCAGGGCGCCCTCTCACCGCCGGTCAGGCTAGCCCTTCTGCCTTCGTGGATGCTCCAGGCACATATCCCAAACTCTTCTAGAGGATCCTCTGCTCGTTTCTGAAGTCCAGCCCACGCGGGCTCCCTTCCCTTCCCATCATCCGACTGGTACCTTCCCGCCTGTGGCCCAGTCAGGAAGCCTTCCAGGATTCCCACGCTTCTCTGCCCCTCTTCCCCAAGCCCCTAGACACCAGAGCCTGAGGTCACCCTCTTCCCCTCCTAAAGGGGTCCAGTTTCCCTTCCTTAACCCCCGCCCCCCCCCCCGAGAGCGAGGACATCCCAGTGGCCGTATGCAGCGTGATACACTGGCATCTTCTAGCGTCACCAAGCTGTCGGCTCTAGAAATTGAGCAATGTGGTTTGGGGCTACCAAGGAAGGACCCCAAGATCCAGGAGTCTGGGGCTGGAGCTCCCAGGACTCCCAGAAGACTCCGGAAGGGGAGAGCGAATAAACACGTAGCCGGGCCGCACCCTCCCTGCACTGTCCTCCCCCAGCCCGCCGCCTGCAGTTCCGGAAAGTTAACCCCTTGGAGGCCAAGCCTGGGGCCTCGGACTCCCCCCACCCAGCCCTGCTTCCGCGCGCGCCCTCCTCCCGCTCCCAACTCCCCGTCGCTCCGTCCCGTCCCCCCACGGCCCCCCTCCCCGCTCGCCACTATAAATAGCCTCTTTCCCCGTTTCCTAAATTCCCTGCTGACGTCGGCAGCGCGTCAGTGTGTAGGAGCCGCGGCCGCATGAATGAGCCGCCGCACGAGTACTACGCGCGCCTATAAAAGCGGCGGCGCCGGCCGGGCTGCGGGCGGCGAGCCGGCGGCGGCGCGACGCGGCCCTCAGGTAAGGACCCGCCGACGGCCGGGAGGCTCGGGCGCCGTGCGCCGTGCGCGGGGCGCGGGGCGGAGGGCGCTCCGGGGTGCGGAGGGGGCTGGAGGGACGGGGCTTTCTTGCAGCTCGGCGAGCGGGGCCCGGAGCCGACCAGCCCTCCGCAGCACCTGCCGGCACCGCGGTGGAGACGCGGACGCTCCGGAGAAACCTCCAGCCGGGGGCCGAGCCCCGGCCGCATTCCCGAGGCCGCGCGGCTCCGGCGCCATCCTCCCAGAAAAGTGGGGAGAAGGTGCCGGCGTCCCGGGAGACGCGCCCCCTCATTCTCTACCCTGTCCGCAGCGCAGTGACTCAGCCTAGATGGCCCCGACTGACCGAGCCGGGGCGCCCACGACAGACAGACGCACGCCTCGGCCCTGCGGCGCTCC
>CM053746.1:42281945-42316737 GCA_028658305.1 Pachyuromys duprasi | reverse complement strand
AATCCTGCGTGTAGTTAAGATGCAGGGAAACAAATAGCAGGGCTGTTCTGAAGAGAGGTTAGAAGATTGACTACACAATGCTGCCAGTGCCTGGGGTCCTGGAAAGCATTCAGTGTAAGCCATGCTCTCCTCCATGACTTCTCTTATAGGAAGGAAAGCTGAGGCACTTAGCCTGTAGTTAGTGGTAGTTTCTGCTTACTCTACAGGGCAGCAGAAGCAGTGGAAGGTCAGTCCCGGCTGCTCAGGAGCCTCTGAGCCCAGAAGCTCCAGGCTAGCCAGGGTGACACAGTGAGATTCGTGTCTCAGAACAGGAGTTGGGTGAGGGGAGTGGCAATGGACAAAACGTGAGCTTTGGGATCTGAATCATCCACTCTTGAGTACGTTTCTATGCCTGCTTCCTCAGGTGTAAAATTCGGTTATTAGGTTAATGATAGAACTTTTTTCATGAAATTAGGCAATGGGAGGGTCCTGGGCATAGAGCTCTGTGGTACAGTCTGCTGAGCATGCACAAGTTCCCAGGTTTGATTCCTGGCACCAAAATTAAATGAGTTAGGCCGTGCGCTTTTGAATCCCAGCTCTTGAGAGACGGAGATAAGTGGACTTGTGTGAGCTCAGTGCTAGCCCAGAACTAAGTGAGACCCTGCCTCAAAAATAAGTTAGAGACAGGCTTCTAACTTGTCCCACTGTCTGGCACAGCTCTCAATAAACGTTATTTCTAGCCTCTGGACCTTATCTGCCTGGGCTATAATTTGAAAATGTTAGAGCAGTGATTCCTCAGGGGACCTGTTTTCTCTCTTCCCCAGAGGGTTCTGAGTCACATTAGAGGTTTTCCTAATAACATATTTACCAGACTTAAAAGCCCACCCAAGGCTGTTGTTTTCAAATACCTACAACAGGAATGACCAGGGGCAGTCTGTCAAATAGGTCTACAGGAGTTCCAGGTTTAACAAATGTTCCTCATGTAAGTGGCCCACAGGATAAGCATGTGCTAGTGTTGGGGTTCATTCTGCATGGTGGGAAGTGGCACCCCACTTGTTGGGAATCAGAGCCATTCTGCTTCTCAGGAGGAATCTACTCCAATCAGGAGTACTTCTGTTCCACCTAACACAGCTCTTCCTAAACCCTCTCCTTCATTTTTCCTTTTATTTAGAGGGTTTCCAAAGAGTGCAAGTCATCCTTTTCCCCAGCTTGGCGCCCACCTAAAGGTGGCAGCCTGTGACTGCCAGAGGGTCTAAGTACTGATTTTGCATATCCATTAATTATTTACAGAAAAGCAAGCGATAATAACAATGGACCAAAGCCAATGGATTTATAGGAGTAATCCCAACTGTTGCAATCTCCTTTTGTCAAGAAAGCAATCCCTGTAAGATTAAAGCAAGGCACAGACACCAACTCCCCATCCCAGCTTCATTAGAGGGCTTTTTAAACCAGTAAACTGGGCTTTTGGGTATAATTCCAGTCTATCCTTTTGTAAATTTTAAAGATTTAGTGTGTACGAGTGTCTGCATGTGCTGGCAATGCCTTTACCTGCCATGCCATCTCACTGTCTTCTGGTGCAAGTCTTAAGTCCCAGACTAAGAAGCCTTGGTGACTACATCAGACTTTATGTAAGTGGAGTTTGAGGGAAGATAGCACCTGGAAGACTCTGCCTCCGTTCTTTGTTCTGTAAATAGGGTTTCTCTGTGTAGTCCAGGCTGGTTCAACCTCCCAAGTGCTGGGATAAAAGGGCTGCGTGACTGCCGCCTGTGTTTTGGAAACAAGGTTTTTCTGTGTAGCCCTCACTGTCCCAAGCCAGAGATCCTACCCCTGCCTGCATGTGCCCCCACTGGGCCATTGGATCATGACTAAAAGCATGCGCATCCCTGGACCTGGGGTTAGATGTTTGTGAGCTACAATGTGGGTGCTGGGAACTGAACCGGGATCCTCTGAAGAAGGGGCTCATGTTCTTAACCACAGAGCCATTTCTCCAGTGACCCCAGGCCTATACCTTGAAACAGTTAGGTGTCAAATAAGTGACTGTTACAGGAATGACCTGGGAGCATCTGGCCGGCTCCAACTCCTGCTCAGTTACTAAGCTCCGGAAAGGATACTGTGGCCATGGAGGACCTTGTGGTATCTTAGGAAAACTGTCTTTGAGAGGCAGGAGTGGGCACTGGAAATGAGGCGGAACATCAAGAGGGCAAACCTTAATGTGCCTGAGACTGAATTTCTCAAGGGCACACCAGGTGAGCTACTTAAGCTCTGGTTTTCTCAACACATCAGTAATTAGCAGCAGCAATAACCTCAAAAGCCCTGCAGATGGGTTCATGAGGAAAAGGCAGTTTATTCTGTGCTGTCTTTGGCCTTGATCCAACATATCATACTACCCAAGTCTTCTAGCTCAGAGTTCAGAAGGGATGGGGGCAGTTATGGAAGCGAAAGCAAAGAACTGGGCCGGGGACCAGAAGAAGGCCAACTCTCAATTCTAAGGGATTAGGATCTAGGAAACCTAAATCCAGATGGACCCAGGCAGAGGCTTGCCAAGCGTGCCTTTCCCCAAACTCCTGATTCAGCCACCAAGACTTCTCCACTCTGGGACTTAAGACTTCAGACTTCCACACATGGTAAAGGCACGCACTGCCAAGCCGGATGAGCAGAATTCAACCTGGACCCACCTGGTTGAAAGAGAATGAATCTAACCTCCACGTCATAGCATTGTACACCCATACACAGGATTTACACAAAACAAGAGACTTCCACCAGGGGGCTCATAACTGCAAGTGATTGCTAAGTACCAGAAAAGATGCTCCTGATCTTAGGCCATCACTTTATTTTTGGCAAGCACAGGGGTGCCAGCCCCTGCTTGCCCATCACTGTTGGCAACAGGCTCTCTCTCCATGTTTATCATAAATGAAAGTCTACTAAGGCTTCCTGCTACACTTCGTTCCAGTAAAGGGCAGGGTTTATGTCCTGAGAACTGACAGTTGTCTGTGGTGCCACAGGAGGGCTGTGGACAACTGGCTGCAGTTTGGAGCAGTTCAGAGACATTTGTTGATCCTTCATTTTGCAAACTGGTCCAAGAATCTGAGGTAGGCCTGACGCTGGGATGCAGCTGCTGGAATGAAGTGACCACCAGAGTGGGTGAGGGTGACAGCGCCAAGGAATCGGCTAGCCAACTGCATACTCTCCTGAGAAGGGATGACTCGATCAGTGTCCCCAAAAACATGGAGTGAAGGCACTGACAAGGGGCTCTGCAAGATGGGTTCCTTGAGACCAAGGCCTCGGGGACAGAACCCCGACACAAGTATGATAAATCGCGGCAAGGGGAAGCGGGGATCCCCTGCCTGACCCAGAGCGCACACACAAGCTGCTAGCGCGGCCCCCTGGCTGAAGCCAAGAAGTCCGTCAAAAGGCCCTAGCGAGTCCAGGGCCTGTGCCACCGTGTCCAGGGCCTCCTCCAGACCTCTGCACACTGTGGGCTCTTCCAGCGCAGAGAAAACATCCGCTGCTTGTTCAGAAAACCACCAGCCTCGAGGCTGCTCCTCCGGAGCACTGGGCCCTAGAAGCAGAGGGGACAAGAGTACAGGATCAGGGCTCGGGGCGGGAGAGGAAGGCAGAGCTCGGGAAAGCCACGACCAGGGGAATTGGAGTGGCGCAGGACGGGGACCTGGTATGGACTGGACACGGATAAAGGAGGAAACCTGGGAGAGAGGGCTGGAGCCTGAGTTAAAGAACTGGGTGCGAATTGAGGGGTCCGAGCTATTTCCGGAGCCGGCTTGTCTCACCGAAGTCTGGCCCGGCGCCCTCCGGAGCCGCTGCCTCGAGGACCGGGTGCGGCCCACTGAGGCACACGAGCTCCGCGCGACCGCGCAGCGCCTTCCTCAGCGCTCCACTCTTCTCGCGGAAGCCCCGCTCGCTCTGCCGGAAGCCGGCCAGGCACAGCACTCTGAGCGGCCGCCGCGCCGCCATGCTGCAGAGCCACCGGAAGCGGGCCTCCCAAGAGGAAGTACGCCGGAGGGGCGGGGCCCGTGCCGGCAACACCCCGAAGGCGGGACTCAAAGACAAAGGTGGGGTGTGGCTACAAATACCTGCAGCTTCAGCGGCCTCCGGGAGCCGGCGGCGTAGCCTTCTGGTCTGCGCAGCGGCAACCCTCACAGGCTGGGGCGGGAGAGCGGCCTCCGGATCCCTGCTGCGCCTGAAGGAGTCCACAGATCCAAGCCTCTCCGCTGCGCCCTCCACCCGGCTCCCTTGCACTTCCCCCGGCGTCCTCAGGGTGGCGGCCGTGGCTCACGTCGCCGGGGAGGCAGGCGGGGCCAGGGCTGCGCCCCGAGGCTGCTTCTCCGCCCTCCGTTGAAGTCCCCGCCTACCTCAGACGCGGGCTGACTGAGACCCCGGGGTGCTCGGTCCCGCCCGTGGTTCACTGTCCACGGCCCTAGGGAGCTGCCGGCGTAGAAGTCCATGGGGTAGGGCTGCTGCCAAGAAATTTCCCTCAGAGCCACGGCTGCCTAGGGGAGAAACGACAATAACGCCAGTATTTTGCTTTTGCCTCTGTATTAGCAAATTTGACCACGCCTATATATTATCACATATAACACAGTCAGGTGTGATGGTTCATGCCTCTCAGCACTCTGTAAACTGAGGCCAGCCTGTGCTACATATGACCAAATCTTAAATACAAAAAAGATGGTGGCTCAGTCTCAGACCCCAAGACGCCCCCGCTCCTTTTTGTTTTTCAAGATAGGGTTTCTCTGTGTAAACCAGGATGGCTTCGAACTCACAGAGATCTGCCTGCCTCTGCCTCCTAAGTGCCGGGATTAAAGGTGTGTGTCACCACAGCCAGCAGGACACCAAGATCCTAAGTGTTGCTCACCCATGCCAGCCATCTCACAATCCTCCCTTCATGGGAGGTACAAAGCCCACCACCCTGCAGATTTTCAAAATGTGATTGTTACCTCATAAGGTGTCAGCAGTGGCTTGGGAAAGGCTGAACCCCAATCAATGGAGAGGCGCGGACATGCCACCTGCACCCACCTAAGCAGGGAAGTAGTAAGATGTGACTGTGACATCTCTCTCCGGGTGTCTCAACTTGCCAACAGGATGTCCTGATCCTATTAAGAGTGCTATATACTATTGGTGGTAGGGTAGCTCTGTAAAGTGCTTGCCTTGTAAACCAAGGACTTGGCCTTAACGACCAGAACCACTACATTAAAAAGTGTGTGGGGTGTGTGTGTGGTGTGGTACACTTGTACCCCCAGCACTGGGAAGGTCCAGACGGTAGATTGCCAGCCAGCCTACTTGGCAAACTCCAGGTTAATGAGAGACCTTGTCTCACAAAAAAACCAAAAACAAACAAACAAACAAAAAAGGGCAGCTTGGGGGGGGGGGGAACAGCACCTGAGGGTGGACACCAGAGCTCCACACAAACTAACATGCATGCAAAAGAAGAAAACCTCCACCTTAACTGAATCCAATTCAGGTCACTAGACCTTTGCTCCATAAGCCATTTCCTCAGCCTCCTAAGAGCTTTCTGGAGATCGTTAACTGTAATTACCCACCCAAAACCAAAGTTTGTACTTAGTACCTTACATTCATTCATCCCACCAGACTACTAAGATGGACAGGCAACTGAGGTGGCTGGCCCATGGTCAAGGGTGGCCCCTACTAGAGAAGTGCTTGATAAATATTAAGATTAATATTAGCCACGTATGCAATTCCACTGGCCTTAAGTCTGTGCGGGGCAGAACCTGGTTTCTCAGCTTCTTTTAGCTGGTCACCCTACATAGGCAAGGTCAGGGAACTCACACGTCCACCCCAGGAAGTAGACTAAGCTTGCTGGGGAAGACCTCAGAGAGAAGCAGCCTCAGGAAGGGAAGTCCCAAGCTTCTGAGTTGAGATTCCAAGTGCTGTTGGAAGAAAGGGGGCCAGGATAGAGTTCCTGTGATGAAGAAGCCAAGGCTAGCTACTTTGGCCTACTGACTCCTGTCAGCCCCTCCTGATGCTGGCCCCTCTGATCCCCTCTCACCTCTAGGATCCTGGGACTGCCTTGGCGACCCAAAGTTCCCAGGATAAGACCCCAGGACTTGGCTGAGCGGGCTGCAGCAATGGCCTCCTGCCGGGTGGCCTGCATGCGCTGATGATCATAGTACTCTCTAGAAAGGACTTTGCTGTATGGGTCATACCTGAAAAGAGTTGCCAGGGTCACTGTGAGAGCCCAGAGTCAGCTAAGTGCTTCCCAGACACAGGATCTAAACATGGAATTAGGAAATCTGGCCCTAGGGGCCCTAGGGCACAAGGACTGTTACTGAGCTTAGTAAGAAGAGATCATTCCTCCAGGTAGAGTAGGGGGAGCAAAGGGGTGTCTTAAGAGCTTGGGGGTGACTCCCGGGTACACGACAGCAGTCCTGGATCTAAACTCCAGATGTGCTGCAGTCAGAGCTGGCTGCCATTTAGTGACCAGGGAATGAAGGATAGTTCAGCCTAATGAGGGCCTCCAGGGCAGAGACTCTTGCCCTGGCACAGATGAGAAGCCATACCGGTAAGCAGGGATATTAGGGTTGGCAATCATGACAGACTCCAGATGGAAGCGGCCATCTCCAAGATACCTGCAGGGTGGGAAGAGTGTGTGAGTGTGGTATGGGATAGCGAAGGGGGCGCCCTGGCTTACAGCTCAGAAGACTGAGCTCTCAGCCACCCATGATGCTAATTCTGTGAGAACTGACAGTCCTCAGTTTGCCTCTTAGGGCCTCTCATATGTACAGTAAGGAGCTAGGCTTAGATGCCCAGGAGACACCTCTAGCTTCTGTGGCAAAAGTAAAGGAAGTGCATGTCTTTCATCCCAGCACTTGGAGGCAGGGGGATTTCTGTGAGTTTGAGGCCAGCCTGGGCTATATAATGAGACCTTGTCTCAAAACCAAACAAACCAAAACCCACTTGCTCAAGGCAACATAGCTAAAGCAGTGTATATGAGATTTGATACCAGGCCACACAACCAGGCCACATGGAACAGAGTGTGCCCTCTCATAGTATCTTCCTGGGACCTGGAAAGTCCGGAGCTTACAGGATAATTCACCCAGAGCAGCTCCTCCTCTCTGTCTCTTGGAGGTAACACTCAGGGTACCTCCCTCAACACACACCTTGAGGCCCGGGTGATAGGAATCCATTATGCTGGCACAAGCACACGAGGAATGTCTCTCGGGGTGCAGGCTGCCAGGTCTGGGCTGTGGAAGGCCTAGATGTGGGCCCACGGGAAGGAGTATCCTTTGTAGCAAAACCGTGGGACCAGTACCCAAAGCTCCCAGGGGTGGGGCCGAGGCACAGCGCCCTCCTTCCTTTCTTGCCATTAGCTAGGAAAGGTCCCCTCCCCCCAGTCCCAGCCGAAGAGCTGTCAGCTATGAGGCTGGCTGCATTCACACAACATTAAGCATTTCCATTACCTAAAATAATTAGGCGGCAGGAGACACGCTGCTCCTGCTTGTTAGCTGTCCGGATGCTAAATTAATGGGGCTGCAGCCTGGGCGTGCCCATCCATCTTCTCCAATTATAGTCCCTCTATTTCTACTCATCCTGATCCCACCATCAGGCCGTCTGAGTTGTCTCCATCCTAGGCATAGCCTTCTAGATGAAGGATGGGACACTGGAGAGTGCAGGTAAACCTCAAGTGTAGTCTCCACTTGGGCCCATCTTGCAAGGTCACCTTGAGCACATCCAGGTTAGGAGCTTTAGACTCAGCTTCTCCTCCTCCTTCCCTGAGTGTATTTTGTATATCTCGACAAACTAACCTCCATTTTAACTTACACAACAGCTTCCACTTCCTTGGGTAGTCTCGGGGATGTGCAGCCTAGGATCTCCCCAGGGGACAGGGGCTTGCACTGTGGGACGCTGATGTGATAATCAGCCTTCAGCTCCTGTGCAGCTGCCTGTGTTGACAGTGAAGGAAGGAAGCAAGTAGCTGGGAGAAATCCAGGGACAGAGGAGCAGCCCAGAGCACCACGCACAGGAGCCAGGAGCACCCTGGAGTAGCCTCTCTTCCCCATGAGATGCTAGCAATCCTTGATCTACTTACCTGTAAAGTTGACACAAATTGAATGGTGCTGACCAGAGCAAGTGAGCTTCCTGGGGTAAAGGTGAGGCGGACGGAGTCCAGAAGGTGGGTAGTGTCTATCCGGATATCCACAAAGACATACAACACACGGAAGTCTTGGACTGAGGTGTCCATGGGGACTGCAGAGAAGAATTCCAAAAAGTGTTCTGAAGGGGAAGGGGCAGGGAGCCTAGCCCAGTCCCAATCTTAAGGGCAGCCAGGACACTGGCTTCAGCCTGGGAGGGATTAGGGAGAAGGCAGGGTCACAGTCTCCTAGAACTTTCTCATCACATGGCTGGGTACACCTGCATCTTCCAGGTATGGTAACTCACACCTATAATCCTAGCAGCCCAGAGGCTAAAACAGGAAGACAACAGTTCCAGGCCTTCCTGAGCTACAGAATGAGACTGTCTCAAAAAACAAAAGCATGAAAACATGCACTTCTGAGACAGTAGCATGATTTCCAAGGCAGCCAAATCCAGAAAAAACAGGTCACCAGCAAAGCAGGAAGGCCAAAGCCACCCTGGAAAGCAGAAGGGACTTTGTGCTTGCAAGCAGGACAGAAAAACCTACCTAGACAGCTGTGGCCATAATGCACCAGGAAGTCGGCTCCCAAGGCCCTCGCAGTAAAGTCATCCACACAGCAAGCACCATAGGTCACGTCGCCCATCACCATCACCTCCGTCTTTGTGAACCTGCAGGGTGGGGTTGGGGACAATGGGACAGAGACAAAAGGACTGAGGTGAGAAACAGTTTCAACTCTGGAGGTGTCTGGGACCCAGATCTTCTTTACCACATCTTCCAACTCTGAGGTGGCAGCTGCCAACCAAGAGTAGGCGGGAGGGGTGCAGCTGCCCCCTCCCTCAGCCCTGGCAGCAGTTCCTGGAACAGTTGCTATGTGAGGACATGTCTGCAGCACCCTGTCCAGCCTTAGACTGAAAGAAGGACCCCTAGCCCTCAAAAGTGGGTATGCAGAGTGCAACACAGACGCCCGAGACTCTGACTAATCTACCCAGGCCAAGTAAAGAGCCCCCCACAAGCTGCAGCATTATTGCTTTTGTGGGTGCAGGATGCATGGGTGCACATGGCTTCCCCTTGCCCAGACCCCACCAGCTCCCCACCCACAGGCAAGGCCATGGGTGCCCAGGATGGGGAGGACCCATGCGCAGCTCCCCAACAGCACATGGCGCTGCCCACACTCCTCATGCATCAGGAAGAGTGGGCTCTGGACAGCACATTGTTATGAGATCTGCTGCCAGGCCTGAATCACTGGGGGGAGGGTGGGTAGGAAAGACCCTGTACCCCTAAACTCATCGCTGGGACAGAACAGGAGGCTGAGGGCTCCTAGGAAGAAACCACAGCTGGCCATAGACGCTGCTTCTGTGACTGTGTTCCCCCATTCTTCCTCTGGGGTACAGTGGGGGAAAGTTGAACTGCCGCCAATCTACCCCCTCCTCCAAATCAGGCTGTGCACAGAAGCATATTATTCAGCTCCTTAGAATGCAGCCCAGGCTCTGAGTCAGCCAGAGCACTTAATTTTTTATAGATTAAAATGTATGCAAATTGCCCTGAGCCCCAGAGAGCAACCCCCAAGGGGCAAGAGGGTGGGAGCTGGGAAGTGGGTCTGTGGCGGTGGGGAGGGAGGGGGTGAGGGCAGCAGCAGGAAAGTAGGAGGTTCTCAGCATGAGATGACCTCCCCTTTCTTCATTCCCCCTCCCTGTACTCATGCTGGCTCCAGATGGCTGAGCACTATTCCCCCCCTTACACCCCCCCAACCCTGGCAATGGCTCATTGTCATGAAAAAACTTAGAAGGAGGAGGTAGAGGAACTGAGTATCTTTCCCTAGCCATCCTCACCTCTGCCACCCATTCCTACTCCCACCCAAATCAAGCCTGAGAAAAAGATGCACCCTCTTCAATCCCCAGCCTTTCACCCCTCCACTCTGCCCCGCCCTTGCCAGACCCTCACCCATTGAAGGTTAGCTTCTTCAAGTTCCTCCCAGATGCTACCACTTGCTTTGGCCTAGAAACTGAAATTAACTTCTTTGCCCTTGCCCAGATTATAGAGGGGAAGGGAAACGGACAAAACAGGCTCTCAGTAACCTAGGAGCTTTGTTTTGAGTTTTCCCCTTTGTGTGGCCATTCTTGTAGGAGGCCTGGGGGTTAGTCAGTGGTCCAGAAGAGAAAAATCCCACCAACAGGCACAGTATACTAGACAAAGGGTCGGCGTGTTCTCCAGTGCCCAAGCCTCACCTTTCCAAGATATCCACGAGGGTGCAGGCAAAGAGCAGGAGGCCTTCTGGCATCTGTAAGGCCACTGCAGAGAAGACATGAAAGGCAGAGGGCTGGAGGAAGCCCCACGTCTGGGCAGGCGCCCTCCAGCCTTGCCCTGGCTCCATCCTTTCGGGGCTCACCCTTCTTGGCCTGGGCTTGTTGGATCCTCCAGATGGTCTTGGGGATCTCAAAGTTGTAGTTAGAAGGTAGGGCTTGGACAGCAGCCTGCAGCTGGGGGTTGTTCAGGATCTCAGGCGGGATCTGGTTGGCCAGTCGGCCCCGAGAGATTCGACCTAAAACAAGAAGAAGATCTGAGCATCTGCTCTAGACTACAGGAAGCCACAGCCACTTAATCTGTTAACTCTAAACTGAAGGCCCAGATTCTACACACAAAGGATAGCCACCCAGCCTTTGCCTAACTGAATTCATCTACAGATAGAGACAGCCCATAAACCAGGAAAAAACCCGCACAATTAATTTCTATGCTGTGAGACTACTAGCAGACACAAATGGGGGCAGGGCTAACCCATCCGGACGAGAAATGACACACAAAAAAAGACTAAAAAGCAAAGGAGAGTCACACAACTCAAGTCCTATTGATTAATCCATGGCCTATGTTGACTAACCCATGCCTTTGTCCCTCTCCTCATTTGAAAGGGTAAGAAGCTGGGCGTGGTGTGCACATCTGTGACCCCAGCATTCAAGAAGCCAAGGCAGGATC
Organism: Pachyuromys duprasi; assembly: GCA_028658305.1. Taxonomy (NCBI): domain Eukaryota; kingdom Metazoa; phylum Chordata; class Mammalia; order Rodentia; family Muridae; genus Pachyuromys; species Pachyuromys duprasi. Next base: position 42,305,684 of record CM053746.1, on the reverse strand, counting down.
AAGATGTCAAGACCAGCAAAGACAACATACAGAGGACTTGTCTCAAAAATGGAGGGGTGGGGGCAAGAGAGATGGCCCAGCAGTTAAGAGCACTGGCTGGCTCCTCTTCTGAAGATGCTGAGTTCAATTCCCAGCAGCCACATGACGGCTTGCAACCATCTGCAATGAGATCTGATGCCCTCTTCTGTCGTGCAGGCACACATGCAAAGAGAGCTCTCATATACATAAATAACTTTTTAAATCCATCTCTGTGAGTTTGAGGCTAGCTTGGCCTATATAGTGAGTTCCAGACCACCCAGAGCTACATAGTGAGATCCTGTCTCATAAAACAACAAAAATCCACACACAGACTGGGGGGTGAAGAAAAGGTGAAGCTGGTCACACAAGCATGAGAACCTGATTTCTGATCCCCAGCACCCATGTGAAAAGCACAGGCCAGTAACCCCTGAGCAGGGGCGTGTCAGACAGCTAATCTAGCCAATCAATGAACGTGGAGAGCAATGTGACACTACCCTCCGCCTCTATACATACACATACACACACACACACACACACACACACACACACACGCACGCACGCACACACGCACGCGCACACACACGCACACACGCACGCACGCACACAGTTTAACTGGGTATGGTATGAGACTGTCATGAAAAGGCTTAGTTATACAGTTCAGACTGCTTGCTTAGCATGGATAGGGAACCAGTGTCCTATGTGTGTCTGTGTTGTGCATGTATCTGTATGTATGTCTGTGTGAATCTGTGTACACACGCATGTGTTTGTGTGTGTCTGTCTCAGTGCTTTTTTAATGTTGGTGGTGGTGATGGTCATGGTGGCTGTCTAGGCCATCATGTTGGAGGCCCTGTCTCAAACAGCCACAATTAGAGGTGGGGCAGTTCAGACCTTAGGAGCACTGGCTGCTTTTCAGAGGACCAGCATTTGCCTCCCAGCACCCACATTGTAACTCCAGCTCCAGGACTCTTCTTCCAGCACCCACACAGATGACTAACATACACATAAAACAAAAACAAAACCCTTTTTAAAAAAATAATTTAATTTTTATTTTATGTGCATTAGGGTGAAGGTGTCAGATCCCTTGGAACTGTAGTTACAGACAGTTGTGAGCTGCCACGTGGGTGCTGGGAATTGAACCCTGGTCCTTTGGAAGACCAGACAGTGCTCTTAACCACTGAGCCATCTCTCCATAATAAGCACCATATATTGAATTGACTCAACAAGTTCCCTAGTCCATAGCCCTTATGTTCTACCTAGGAAGGACAGAAAGAACACACTCCAGTCGACCAGTGGACACACTGAAAAGGACAGAAGGTGACCTTACACCTCAGGAGTGAACACTTCAGCCTCGGCAGAGAGGCATGCAAATAAGCCCTTGAACAAAAGAGAAAATACTGGTCAGCGAAATAGCTTAGTGTGCCCCACCCCTCCGGCCCTCGCCGCAGACGGAGAACACCGACTTGGGCTGGTCATTCTGTGAGCTCCACAGACTCGGCAACACACACGTCAACAAGGTGTAAATAAAAATTTACACTAAATAAAATAAAATAGAATATGTAAAAAAAATTTAAAAATTCATTTTAAATTTTCATTTTCTGGTTAAAAAAAAATACTGAGCCACGCAGTGGTGGCGCACGCCTTTGCTCTCAGCACTCAGAAGGCAGAGGCAGGCAGATCTCCGAGAGAGTTCCAGAACAGTCAGGGCTACACAGAGAAACCCTGGCTCGAAAAGCCAAAAAAAAAAAACAAACAAACAAAAACCTAGGCTCTCCAGGAAGGCCTTATCCTGGAAAACCTACTCTCCTCAACGTGGTATCTCAGTAGGAGCCAGAAAGTTTGGAGATATGAAAAGACACACACAAAAAAATTACTCATCGTGTACCTACAGAGCCTCTATTATGTACCAGAACTTCTTTCTGCTCGGGCCTCTATGGCAGGAGGGCGCCTCCGGGACCTGGGCTTTCATCTACTGCGGTGGAGGGGTGCGCTGAAGCACTCCACAGCCTGAAAGGCTGGGGTCCTGGGATCACATTAGAATATTACCACTGTTGGGGCGTTTGCTCAGTTGTTTCCATGGCCTTGAACACCAAGCTCAGCCTCGCTGGCTTCCCTGCAGGACCTTAGACAGGCACAAATCTCCTGTGGTGTGTTGGGTATACGGCAGGTGCTAGCGTGAAGAGCAGCAGGCACCTCCTCCTCCATCAAGGTTGTCACCTTCTGTTTGTTTGAATCAGGATCCCCGCCCCCAAGGTGAGTAGCGACCCTTGGGACAGGGACTCGAGTGTACACCTAGCTCAGGGCTGACATTTAGTGACCGCCGGCTGGTGCCTGGTGAAGGGTAACAAACGCCTCTTTGCATAAATAAAAGCATTCCCTCCAAGTCCACTTGCAAAACGCGTCGCGGTCCCTTCCCTCCCACGGATCTGTCCCGTCCCTCACTTTTCCGGGGTCTGTCTGCTAGCCCACACAGGGTGTCGTTTCGCCCGGGAGGGGCAGCTCTTCTCTTCCGGAGAGAAAAGAACGGTAGAGCTTGTAACAGCATGGGACTCTCGGGTCACCTCCCTCCCTGTCCGTGACCTGAGGGCCCACCAGAGATGTGGGGTCTGAAGGCCACAGCGTCTGCACCCACCTCTGCCGGGGCCCACTCGGCTCCCCGGCTCAGCTGTCTCGGACACAACCAGCGCCGCCATCGCCCCGCAGCCCACGTGGCTACCAAAAAGGCAGCGCAGGAAGAACGCGGAGAGCCCAGGCAGCGCGGTCGACCGCCGAGCTGCCGGCAAAGGGCGGAGATTCTCGCCGGGCGGAGACTAAAAAGATGTGGGCGGTACCACAAAGGGCCCGATTGGTCCGAAAGGTCCGGACTCTCAGGACTCTCCGGGTTACCTCGTGGTCTCCCTTGTCTTCAAGCTCTTCCCTGGCCTAGTTCAAAGCTGTCACGGCCCAATGAGTGTGCCTAAGCGAGTTCTGCTGACCCACCGAGTCTTCCTGTTGCTCCCCACCCTCACCCTCGTTCTTTCCTGGTAAGCTGTAAGTCTGTCAGCTGACACGGACACATTCTCCATCTCAGAGGACTCTGCTGTCCCAGTGGGACGGAGTCTTAATGCCTAGCAGCTCAGAAAGCTTGGTGTGGATTTCTGTGAACCCACTGTGTAGAGGGTTGGCATGGCAGAAGCTGGCACTCAAGGGAGAATCTGGAAACTGAAAAGGCTTTCTTGGAAGCATGAGGCAGCCTGAGGTCTCCAATTCCTTAAACGTTCTGTGTCCTGGCAAGGCTTTGCCCTGGTAGGCTGTCCCTGATCAGCGGACAGCACTCCTGGGACCCCAAAGAGAAGAAGGCAGCAATCAGTGAGACAGCCTTGACCTTTGGAAGAAGAGAGCACCTGCAGGGCTTACCCTGGGCGGTCTACCAGGACTCGGGTGACATCCCCACTCCTGTCTCCTCTGTCTGCAGTGCTGAGCACAGCTGTCCCTTTAAGACAGCTCTGTGGCCTCAGGCTCCCCTGGAGGCCCTCCCAGCTTGGAAACCCCTAATTAAGGTGCAGAGAGATGTGAAAAAACAAGCAGCCAGGGACAGGCCTTGCCTGGGAGGCTGCTCAGGGGAGAGAGCTCTAGCAGGCTGGGAGTGAGCAGCCAAGGGAAGGGATGGAAAGGGTCAATGCCCCTCGCTCTTTGCAATCTTAAGACAGGTATGGCTTGGCCTGGAATGGAAAATCCTGGCTCATCACGGAACAGCCTTTCACCTGATGAGTCCGGCTCGGGCTCCCCATGTCTTCCAGTTTCTTTGGACACCCCCACCTCTCGGGTCTGCACCCCAGGAGCCCACGTCAGCATGCCAGAACCTGGTCTGCCTGTGGACAGCTTCTGGTCTGGCTTTATCTTTAAGTTCCATGGTGGAAAGATCAGCACCAATGGTGCAGTGGCTTTTCCCCCAGCAGCTGCCTCACCCCTGAGGGCCTTTGCCTGGTCAGAGGTATGCCCCTTCTGCTAGCATTACTGCATAGCTCCTGTCACAGATGAGCAGCCCTGCCCCCATTAGGAAGCCAGGTGGTACCAAGGAAAACTGCAGCTCAAAGCTGTCCTGATTGGGTCCCTCAGCCCTTGCTGTGCAGGACAATGGTAGCTGCCATCCAGCTTGGGCAGAGGACACGAGGACACGTCCATCTGTCCATGGGGGTCCCCCTTCCTGGGTTACTCAGCAGCAGTCTGAGTAATTACTGCCTGATGAGAAGACAGGCTCAATGTAACCCCCTCCCCCATTACACCACAACGCCCACCTACAGCCACCCCCATCCCCTGGCCTAACTCCAAGTAAACATCCAGCCCTCTAAGTCCCGAAATAACTGCTCCTCACACTCATGCCGCCCAACTTTACCCAATATATTGGAGTTTGTGGGGCAAGGGGCTCATGGGGAGGCGGCCTGGGGAGGTGGGAAGAGGAATAGCATACCCTCGTTCAGGCCCACACTTTATCACTGATTACTGGGTGCTGTTGAGCAAGCCGGTTAACCTCTCTGGGCCTCGGCTTCAGGGAGCGTCCCCACAGCGCTGTCCTGGAGCTTAGACAGGCAGTGATCAGGTGGCAGCTGGCAGGAACTAAGAGAAGGAATACCTCACTTTGTGTTCCCAACCCTAGAGGGACCAAGCTGCGGACCATTCTAAATAAGGTTACTTCGGATCTTCAAACATTTGCTTCTGTCCTTCCTCGGTGTCCTTTCCTGTTAACCTGTTGAACCCAGACTTCAAGGGCACCTTTTCTGATTTTCCGTCACGCCCTTCTTCTGCTTGCCGGCCAACCCTTTCCTGTGCCTCGTAAGCTCTGTTACATGTGAACATAGTTTGTGGATCTCCCTTCTCTGTTTTATACACTTTTGATTGACCTATCTATCCTGAGCTCAAACCAGGGGGCCTTGGGGTGCTGAGGGCCTGTATGAGTGCATGAACGGCGGTGGCCTTGCTTTTGATTTTCCTAGCAGGACAGGTTTGCTCCACAGAGAGCTTAGGTCTCTGCTTAGACGGCAGCTGTCAAGTCAGCAACACTCCCACCCCAGATCAGCTCCAGAGCAACACCCGACTTGTTTTTCTTCCAGGCACTTACAGTCATCTGGACTTTTCTCCTTTTGGCCTATTAGAATATAAACTTCAAGAGGACAGGGACCTTTTCCTCACGGCCTGAATTTCTGCAGAGTGTAACACACAACTCTTAATGTGTTCAGCCAGCGGCCTGGCAGTCTCTTTCTTCTTTCGGAGTCCTTCTTATACCAGGCCAGTAGGGGGTGTCCGCCTCCACCTAGGATCTCTGCTGGCCTGAGCCTTCCCTGCACTTGGCCCGAAGGCCCCTGCAGGACCCGCTTTCCAGGCCGTACCTCCTCCCTGTCGGAGAACCCTCTGACAGGCGGGGTCTGCGTAGGTCCGGTAGGGATCAGCGGCCTTCCACCCGGAGATAGCCCACCGGAACTCGCTTTAGTTCTTTATAGGATTTTCAACTGCACATCCCTGAATGCTAGCTGTCCCGCACATCTCCCCGAAAGAACAGTGTCTTGGGACACGGGTTTGGGGGGAACGGTTATTTCGCCGGAGCGGTCCTGGGCAGGGAAGAGCCGTCGAGCCTCGCAGGAGGAAGGGGCGCGGGTCAGGGAGGAGACGGAGCCAGGGTGTTGGACTCGTGATCAAGGCTCAGGGCGGGTACGCGCTTCCAGCCGCTTCTCTCGGTGACCTCCAGCCGCGAAGGGCGAGGAGGCGGGGGCTGGGCTGCGGGTGCGCGTTCCGAGAAGCCTGTGGGTTGGGGAGGGCGATTCCCGTGGCCCGACGACACGCCGAGGACTGGGCCAGGTACTTGGACGGACGCGGGCAGAGGCTCGTCCCCGGGGGCAGGCGCAGCGCAAACACCTTGGGAGGCGGCGCCGCACGGCTGAGCGCCGCTGCCCTGGGAATAGGACGGCGCTCGGCACCGCGAGCTGAGAGCACTTTCATAAATTTTGTATGGGAGGCGCTCCGTGAGCGGGGGCGGGGAGCGGGAGGGAGGGAGGGAGGGAGCTGGAGAGCGAGGGAGGGCGGGAGGAGGAAGAGAGGTGGGGGAAGCCGGGGGGAGGAAGGGAGGCGCCCCGCTCGGCGGCTCGCTCGGTCCTGCAAACGCGCGCCGGGCGCTCTCGCCGGAGCCGGGCCGTGCGAGCGAGCGCCCTTCTGCAGCAGCCCGAGGGGGCGGGGAGGAGGGGACGGCGGCCGGCCGGCCGGGGGGCGGCGTCCCCTCTCAAAACCGCCCGCAAAGTGCTCGGGGCGGCGGGATCAGGCCGCGGGCTCGGGGGAGCCAGCCGCTCGCCACAGGGCTGAGCGAGCGCACGGGGCTGGCCGGCGGCGCGGCGGTTGCTGGCGGGCACCGGTGCCCTGGGCGCCGGGCTTGGGCTCACCATGCCCCTGCGGGACCCGGCCGCCGGGCACGAGCGGATCTCCGGCTTGCCCCCGCCTCGACGCGCTCGGATTAGCTGCAGCTGGCGCCCGGGGATTTGAATCTGGACCCCAGGAGGGAGCGCGCCTAGGCCGACCTCGGAGCGCCGGCCCCGCGGCCAACATGCTTCGCAAAGGTGAGTTGGAACCGCAGGGGCAAGTTGGAGTTGCTCGGAGCGGGGCAGGGCCGCCAGCCCGGGGAGCCGTCGGGCGCCGGGGAAGCGGGTCCCGGAACAGCCCCCCGCTAGCCGGCTGGCTTTTGTCACGGGCGCCCGCCGTGCGCCTGCTGCTGGCGCCGAGCTCCCGGCGGTGGCCTGTTGCGAGACGCGGGGTTCGTGCACGGATCGAGTGGCCAGGCCTCAGGGACCTGCCTCTAGGGCGCAGAGACCGGAGTGAGAGCCCCCGGTAGAAGGGTGCCGGCCTCCTGGGACCTCCGCTCCGCCATTATAAAGTTTTGCGGCCGCGGGCACCCGCCCCTGCTCCTGCTGCTCCGGCACGGCGGCCAGTCCGCGCTCGGCTGCGGCGGCCGCTCGCCGCGCGGCCCCGGCGCCCACCACAGGTCCTAACTCGGGAGGCGCGCCCGGACGCAGGCGTCTTCCCCGCGCCCCAGCCTCGCCCTCGGGGGCGAGCCCTGAGCTCTCCGCGACCGGGGGCGGGGAGTGGCGGGCGCCGCAAGTCCGGTGCCGCAAACTTTCTCAGCGCCTGGAGCGGAGGGACGCGGCCGCCGAGGCCGGGCCGGCGCCGTGCGCGGCCGGAGCCGGCCTCAACTTGACGGGCGACCACCTCGCCCGGGCTCCCGGGCAACAGGAGCGCGGCAAAGTTGGCTCGGGGGCCGGGGAAGCCCTGCCGCGCCCCCACGTGGTTGCCTGCGGGGTGCCGTCCCCCGGGCCCAGAAGGGGCAGGTGACTGCACGTGAGCCCGCGGACCCGTTGCCCTCGCCCCCCACCCCGCCTCTGCGGTCCCTGAAGGCTGGTTGTGGCGCCCCGCTGGGACCCCTGTCCCTGGCCTCCGCCCGGCTGCCGCTGAGCGGCGGTGCCTGGTGCTGGCTGCTCCCGCCCTGCGGGAGCCAGCTGAGGCGGGAGCTCAGGTAGCGGAGGGGCCTGATCCCTGCGCTCCGCGCTCCAGCCTTAATCCGCCCCTGTTTCCATGGCAACAGACCGAGGTGTCGTAAGCACAAGATTCTGACCTCACAGCAGGATGGGGAAGGAGAAAACGGGCAGGGGGAGGTAGCGAAGGTAGGGGGAGCGAAGCCCGGGAATGGGCGGAGAACCAAATGCCGGGTGATAGGAGAGACCCAGATAAGGAGGTCAGACAGGTGCGTGAGGAAGCCACGCCTTCCCTTCAGTGTGAGCAGGAGAGGTTGAGCGGTGGTCTAGCCTAGGGCAACCCGTGCAGGCTTGCTTGCCTCACCTTGTAAGAGCCATCACAAACTTGTGACTTGTGCCCTCCACGTGGGTCAGCCTCGTGTGGAGGGGGGGGGGGAACACACTGCCTTTTGCTGTGGTGTGGGGCAAGTCTGCAGTAGTTAGAGGAACTGCTTCACTGTCTAACACCCCAGTTCCTTTTCCTGCAGAAAGACACAGAAAGTCATTTCAGCCGCTCAGCAGTGCTGGGGTGCCCAGTGTGTCTGCATAAGGAAGGTGATTTTTACAGAGCTGAAGAGGCTGAGACACATGGGCATGGAGCATGTAGACTCTGGTGGGGAAGGTTCCCAGGCAGTTTTGTCTGCTGCCATGTCTGGGCTGCAGGTCTGTGGTGGAGATAATGGGGAAGAACTGAGATTTGCCTTTTGGTCTTTTGGCAGTTTACAGTTAGGGATGAGCCACAAAGCAGCCCACACACCTTAGCTGTATGTATGGTTTAGGTGCCCGGCGAGACTCCAGCAGCTTCCAGGAGCTCCCTAGAATCCTTGCTAACCAGAAGTCCAGCTCTAGATAAGCCCAGTGCATTCTGGGGGATGCTCCCTGGGAGAAGGATCCCTTCCCTGCCCAAGAGATGGCCACTGAGGCTTGGTAGTCACTTGGGCTGGTTCTCCCTTCTTGCACAAAAGAGGTTGGCTAGAGAGAGACCATCAATTGAGATCCACACCTGGGTTGGCCTGAGGGAAACAGAGCATAGAAGCCCTTGCCAAGGCTGGGCGGGGTGTGGGTGGCCTGGAGCCTACTCTGGGGACACTGTGAGCAAATGGCTTTTGTTTTGGTCCTTTCCTGGGCAATTTTCTTTTGGGGGTGCTGATGTGATACCGTGGATTTGTCTTTTCTGCTTGCCTGTGGAGGATGCTCAGATTCTTTGTGTGGATTCTAGGTGTGTGCCGAAAGCCAAAACATGCCTCGGGCTAATGCCAAGGGAGGTGGCCATTGAAGTTTCTGTTTGTAGAATTGTTCCCAAGGGCTCCAAACAGCAAGGTCTACAGGTTGGTTTGGGAAGATAGCTGCCTCGCTGGTGCAGAATCCTACATGGGGTTCCGGACCTGGGTGAGGTGAATAGTTTATGATTCGGAAGGCGGTTTGAAGGAAGAAAAAAAGTACTCTTCCTAGAGGAAAGGGAAAGAATAAGCCCTAAACCATGGGAGTCATCTCTCTGATTTCTGAGTGTCCTAGTAAAGCTATTTCTGTCAGGTCTTTTGGGGGTTTGGGGGAGATGATATCTTTATCTCTTCATAAAGGGGTTCCACTGGCCACCACCTCCGGAGTGAAATCTAGCTGCTGATGGTGCTGGTGTCTGAAGGCTTCGGCAGCTGCTCTGCCACTGATTCCAGCTCAGAGCCTGCACTGACAGAACCAGGGATATAAAAAGCAAGCCTCTGGTCAAGGGAGATGAGAGGCATCAGGGCAGACGAGGCCTCAAGCCATCCAGCCTTCTCCAGTAAGGAAGGGCGGCCTGCTGGGGGTTCTGTTGCACCAGGGTTGCCTGCTTAAGGTCAGGATCTATGGTTTTCATTTTTAGAGCTATAAAAACAGAATGCAAATCAGGAGCCTCTGGACTAATACAGAGCCCTTTCCTTAAAGTTTTTGTCTTGTTAAGCAAGGAAATAGAGTGCCAAATAGGCTTTGTTAAGTGGCAGTCTAATTAATAATTTAAAATCGTGTAGCTGTCTTTCATTAGAATTTATCTGTACATCAACCACAAAATCAGTCAAACACACTCATTTATAAGTTAATGCCATCCCTAAATAATTCAGCAAGTGCTAGATTAAGGCCCGCAACCCAGTAAGATGCACTGTGTTCTCCTGGTGTCCATATCCAGATGGGCTAGCTGGGTAGCTGAGTGGGCTTCTCCTCTGTGGAAGAAAGGAGAGCAGGAGAAGAAAAGAGTGTGGTGCTTTCAGGTGGCTGGTGGGGTCCACAGAGTTCCCTTAGTGATGTGAGAGTCTCCCCAAGGCACGTGTGAGCAGCTCCATCGCTGCATCTCCTTGAGAACGCTGAGGACCCAGAAGAGTGGCAACATGGGTCTTCTCAGCCCAAAGGAAAAAAGGAAGTATTTCATGGATGGCCAAAGCATTCCTTTGTGCTGTGGGAAGGATGTGAAGGAGAAATATGAGGTCTCTTCTAGAAAGAACTGGGATATTGGGCCTTTTTAGTCCAAATCCAGAGAATCTCAATGTCCCCAAGCTGTTTCTGTCCCAGTCTAGGGATGCAGTCTGGTGGAACCAAGTTCACCAAAATACTCTGTAGCCATTGGCTTCTCAGGGACTGTGCCTCTCCTCATAGCTCTTGGTCCTTTTTCCAGAAAAGCTAAGAGGAGAAGTTCTAGGGACACTCCAGCAGAGAGGAAAGGTAGAGGAAGATACTAAGTCACATCACTGAGGCATGGTCTTCTCTGCGGCCGGACGGGAGGTGTGGGGTTTCTGTTTTGTGTTGTGTTGTCAATTTGAGACAGGGTTTCTCTGTGTAGCCCTGTCTCTCCTGGAACCCACTATGTAGACCAGGGTGGCCTTGAACTCAGATCTCCTTGCATCTGCCCCCACAAGTGCAGAGTTCAGTGCCATCACATCCAGCAGTGAGTGAGGTAAGGACGGCAGTGAGCTTGAAAAGGTGTTTGACCAAAGACAGTGTCTTCGATCCAGTTCTTGTCGTGACAGCTTAGGGTTAGTTCCTTGGTACCAAAGAACTATCTTCTTCTAGTCCATCTTCTATACGGAGATTGTTTAGGACCCCAAACTCCCGGCATGGATACCGTTGCTTCACTGTAGGAATGAGCTCCAGATCTTCTGGGCTCTGTTTCACCCTCTGTCCCTTAGCCCTTTGGAGGGTTCAACACCACTATGGAGATAGCGGATGTGCGCTTAGAGCCAGGGGAGGCTTTTGGCTGAGTCTCACAGAGGGAGTCTCATTAGGAAAAGTCATGGAAGGGCAGGTGTTTGGCCTCTTAACCCAAGGCAGAGTTGCGAACAGATGGGGCCCAAATAGGGGGAGCCTGTGAGTAAATCCGCCTCCGAGATCTAGACATATCTTTGGGATGGGGCCTGGGGAAGGACAGAGCGGTTTGTGCCAATGAGAGGGAGGGAGGGAGCAGGCATAATGAAGGATGTCAAGAACAGGTCTGTTTGGTACCATCTGCAGTGAAGTAGTGGCGAAGGTTAAAGCAGAGAGGAGATGACAGGGAGGGAACAGATGGCCAAGGAAGCCAAATAGTTGGCAAAATGGGAACAGAGTCTCCAGGGACAGCAGAAGGCAGGACCTCAGCACTGAGTGCCGGAAATGCCCTCTCCTCAGGGTGTGATGGCCAGGCCACCATGGGCAGAAGTGAGTCAGGGAGCTAGCAGGGCATGGTGGCACATGGCTATAATCTGGCACCCAGGAGGCTGAGGCAGGAGGATTGAGAGTTGAAGACCAGTATAACAAACACGCACACACACAATGAGAGAGAGAAAGTGCTGAGGATGTGGCTCAGTGGTAGAACATTTATCTAGTATCCTGCCTGAGACATTGGGTCTGGCACTGGCACTATGGGAGGGAGAAGTGAAACAGAAAAAAGTAAGTCACAGATAGGGGTGGGGAGGGACCCTCATGCTGGAGTGCCTAGGCCACAGACTCTGCGGTGCCTTCTTTTGTATTGAGGAACTGGGCAAGGAGGCACGGACTGGGTCAGCACCTCGTTAGAACAAGGCAAGTCTCCAGGTGTGCTTGAGAAGGAAAGCTGGGAAAGACTCGGCTGTCATCAGGAAATGGACAGCAGGGCACGGATTATTCTTCCGAATTTTCTTGGCTCCACTTGTGCCAACCACTGTCCCCCATTAGCAGAAGCTGTTCATATCTGCCTAACACTTACTGTGGGCTAAGCTAAATGCCTGTCACCATGCCCTGTCCAGTCACCCAGCAAGACCCAACTGCACTTATTCTCAAAGATGAGAAAACCCAGGGACGGAGAGGTGAAGAGCGCATACTGCTTTTGCAGAGGACCGGAGTTCAGTTCCCAGCACCCCCTGTCAGATAGCTCCAGCCGGTTTCAGCTGGCACCTGTAATGACGTGCACGCACCCACACATGGAGACACCTGTTTAAAGTAAGAATAAAAAGGAGAAGCTGAGGCACAGCCAGATTCCTTAGGTTCGAGTCTCCAGGCCTCCTGAGGCATCTGGGTGCACGCTAAACCTCTGTGAGAGCCCATGCTCTTTTCTCGCCCTCCCAGCCCATAAGCTCCACAGGCTCATGTGGCCATCTGTCTTGATTTCTATGACATTTGTTTTGTGGGGTGCTGAGGAAAGCTCCTTGGCTGGGACCCAGAGCCCTGAAGCACTGTCTCCTTTATCTTCTATTTGATGTCCCCTCGGAGTCCATGTGGACACATTCCTTTCCTCTTGCCGCCGCTCTGACGTGGGACAGACCAGGCCAGGCGCTCTCCTGCTTGTTTCATATTCCTGAGGCAGGCCTAAACCAGTGCCTTATTTGGGCCGGTCATATGCTCTCAGCCCTCCCCAGAGGCTGTCCTCCCTGCCACCCCTCCCAAGCTAGCAGGACTGGCCAACCCAGCCACACCCACACTGACTGCTGGGTGTTCTCTCCAGCAACATGCTGGCCAGGGTAGATGGCAGCTGACAGGCTTGTGCTGGATTTTCTCTTTATGGTCCAGCCATAGTCTACCAGCCTGGATGGCACCTGAAGGACCCAGGGATGGTTCTGTGCCTTTCCAGTCACAGGAAATGCCCCCACAAAGCAAGGCAGAGTCTAGCTGAATTTTCAGGTGTGAAAGAGCAAAATTCCTCTTCAGATGGGAGGCTTCCCTCCACTCAGTTAGGAGGCATCTGACCTAACAGATACAATGGGTGCTTCTGAGCCTGTGATTACTGCCTCATCAGTCAGCGAAGTTTGGAGATGAAACTGCAAACAGCCCCTGATGTCTGATTCACAAGAGGCGCTCTGGGGCTTCTGTGCGCTTGTACAGCCAAATGCTTGGCACAATGCAGTGTGTGTGTGTGTGTGTGTGTGTGTGTGTGTGTGTTTAAAAGCACACCTGGTGGGCATGCAACTCCTAGAGTGTACATGTCAGAGGTCTGCTGCTGCAAAGCAGCGCACCCCAAGTGCACACCCAAGTGCACTGGCACAGATGTCGGCACCCACGCGCCCATCCTCTAGCATGGCTTGATGCCACGGCAGGATGGTGAGCCACTCGTTTGGGGGCCCCGGGAGTGGGTGGGCCAGTGTGGTTGTGTGCCACAAGTTGGGGACAAAGCTTGCTGTGTGGGTGTGTGGCTCGCCCTGTAAGGGGGTAGGTGGGCACGAATCATCACTCGTCTGCCAGGGGACAAGCCACTGCAGCCCCCAGAGAAAGAGCCGCTTGGCAGCTTACTGGCTTTTTTCCAGAGGGTGCAATCGTGGTGACAATTTTATTAGTCTACAGGAAACAGCAAAAGTCTTCCTTGAGTCAGTAGAAAAGCTGGGCTCCAAACTCCCAACCCATGGAGGCGGTGTGCAAGGTTTTCTGCCTCCAAGTGATCAGGACTCTCTCTGGGCTCGTGACCAGCTGATTGCGAAGGGGGCCTTTACAGAGGCTTATGGAGAGAGATTCATGAGGCCCTAGGGGAAAAATTGGCATTCTTCTTGCGATGATTTATTTATAGGGCGATTGGATGATGGGATATGGAGGCCAAGGTGCCTCCATTAGTGAGAAGCACACAAGGCAGGAAGCCTTGCTCTGCGCTTGACATTTAGTGGGGCGACTCCTACCAGGGAGCTGCTTTTTCTGTTAGAAGGTTTTGCCTTTAATGTTCTATTCATGGACTTGTCTGGGCAGGCTGAAGGAAAGAAGGAACATGTAGTGAGATGGGCCAGGGACTGAGCTGGCCAGTCTCTGGGGCCACAGGGCCTGAGGAGGTCACTCAGTGGCCAGTGTGGAGACAGCCTGGGCAAGCAGGATGCTGGAGAAGAGAGGCCCCAGCTTGCTCACCTGCTATGCATGCAGCACGCTGCACGCGTTTACCTTCCTGTCTCTCTTTCCCCATGAACTGACCGCAGCCCTCCGGCAGCCCTGGCCTTGGCCTTGGTGACACCCTTTTCTTTCTGGGAACTGTGGAATCATGGGGAAAAGACCCTCACAAATGGAGTCCTGGGATTGGGTGAGGGTCCATCTCTGTGACTGAGTCACTACGACCCTGGGCGTATCATTTCCTCTTTAAGCCCCTTCTAATATGGCTGGATTGAGTCTTCTATATACTTTTCAGCAGTAGAACAGGATCTTCAATGTTCCCCAGCATCAGAGTCAGGAATATACAACGTCAGGGTGGGGCCCTGGCCACACTAAGAGACGAACTTTCTCCTTCCAGCCCCCTACTTCGAGGCCTGCTCCTCAGTTTAGAGACTGGTGAGTCCACTGGGCTCTCTCCCAGCACACCGGAAGGCCACTAGTGTGTTAACAGGGAAAACATTCCTCCTCCCCGGGGCATAGGGCTCTGCAGTGTGGGGCTTGCTTCTGCTATTCAGTTACCACGCTGTGACTGCTTGCTCCAGGTCTCCCATCCTGGTGTCCTGGGAGGGATTATCTGTAGTAGCAGCCTCCATGTTTCTGCTTCCCCATCATCCTAAAGCCAGACTTCTCACTTTGTCACTGTGGCCCCTTGACTCTGTTGGCTGTCCTGTTTCTCCCCTGACCTCCGTGATGGCCACTTTCTGGGTCTCTCCCAGTCATCTGTTGCTGCTGCTTCTCAACTTGCCTTCCCAGCTTCATCTTCTTCACCATCCTCCATTGAGATGCATTGGGTAGTGCCTTGACCCTGTCTCTCTACACTCTCCTTTGGAAAGCTTTCTGACCATGCCATCTGCCTATCCTAGAGGACAGAACACGCTGCTTTTGATGCTCACTGGCATCTGCTCAGCGGACCCTCAGATTCCCCCACCTGTTGCTTCCCTGGTTCATCAAAATCCACCAAAATCCCTGGTGTTAGCATACAGGTGACTCTGCTGGCCTGCCTTCAGGGACCTAGCAATGTCTTGCCTCATCATTTGCCTCTGCCAGGTGCTACCAGGTGTGAGCTGTTGGATAAAAAGACCCTCACCACCCCAGCTCTCTCTCTTTCTCTGTTCCTGCATGTTCTCTCTGTGTTCTCAGTGCCCCTTTTCTCTCCCTCTCTGCCCTCATGGCTTGCTTGCTGCCTCTGTCCCCTTTCAGGCCCTCCTCTCCTTTCCCCCAATAAACCTCCTTATATCAGACCTGTTACATGGAGTAATTCCTCAGGGGCATACCCTGGCATGGGCCCCATCATGATACCCCTTTGCCACATCATATTTCATAATGGCTGAAGTCCTTTTTGTCACTGCCCCATATCTTGGCAAACTGTTCTTTCCCCTACATCTGGCACCATCTTTCCCCGTGCACCGGAAGTCCCAGATGATGCGCTTCCCTTGCCCTTCCCGAGAGCCCTCCTCCTCCTCTGCTGCTGTCCTCCACCCCAGCCCAGCTGCCTCGCTGCCTCCTCCACTGCCTTCACCCACGTGGGCTTTTCACTGTGGCAAGATTCCACAGAGCTATGTGCTCTTGTCACTCTGGTTTTTTTCATTGACACATTAAGATTGTACATATTTATGGGGTTCCGTGTGATGCCCTGTCACTCGCTTAAAAATCTTCAGTGATTTTCTCCTTGAGGGGATGGCCCAGACTTCCTAACCTGGCTTCAAGCTCCCACCTCCCCTACCTACACTTGAGTTTTCTTTCCTTATTTTGACTCTAAGCTCTAAGTGTTTTCTTTGGGTCTACTCAATGACTGATCCTACTGATCATGTTTCTTCCTCATCTCTAAGGATTTGCACAAGTAAATCTGCCTAGAATACTCCTTGCTGCTTTTCCCTGAATGCCTAGTCTTTAGATGGCAGCTCCTGTCTGCCTCCTGGGAACTCATCCCTGGACCAGAGAGAGGGGTCCCTGGACCAGAGAGAGGGGTCCTGTGTCTCCCTATGCTATTTTTCTATTGACTATCCCTGCTGGTCAGTTCTAAACCCACTCATGATCCTCTTGTCTGCCCCACAAGTTAACTTGTCCAAGTTCAACAATGGGCTTCCGTTCCGAGAGAGACAAGCCACCATGACTTCTGTGCACACCGACACGAAAAGTCACCCACAGGTTTTCCCAGAAGTGCAGCCCACAAAGATTCAAGCAGGTAGCTTATGTGGGAAGTGATCCCGGGAAATGCCAGGAGCAAGTGGTGAGTAAGCTGACAGAGAGAAGGCCAGAGGCCAAAAAAAAAAAAAAAAAAAAAAAAGCCACACAGCTTCCCACTGTGGCTCTCCAGAACTTAAACTCTTTGGAGATACTTTGGGGTACAGTCTAAGAGAGCATGCATCTCCTTTTTCTCACACAGAGACAAAAGCCAAGCAGCCTGGTAGGGTTACATGCCATCCCCCAAGCATCCAGGGGCAGAACAAAGATGCTGAGGGGTACTAAGGCCCAGTGTTTTTGCCCTTTCCCAGGACTGAGCAAACCTGGCTCCATTGCTAGATAAAGCCTCTGGAAAGCAGGGTTTGGAAGGCAGGCTTCTGGAAGCTGAGAAGGTGCAGGTTGAGTTCTGGCTGCATCTGCCGCCCTGGTCCTTCCAGTGCTGTTCTGTGTCTGGGTTCCGTAGGAAAACCCTCTCCTTCAGCACCCCACCACACCCCCGTGTGTGCCTCAGTGTTTCCCCAATACCCTGTTCCTACCTCACAGATTCATCAAACTACTCAATCCATGGATACTCTGTTTTCCACTAGGGTCCAACTAAACCAGCACAAGGTCGAGTGCAGCCTGGCGACACACGTGCGAGGCCAGAAGCTAACACGTATCTTCAGGGCTGACAAATAAATGATAAATAAATGGTAGTTGATTCTATACATAGACTCAAATACAAACAGCTTAACAGGAAAACTTCCCTTTTACAGTGTTTTGTAGTCTTAAGATGAAATCATGAAATCCTGGAGGTTTTGTTCTGTTTCTTTGAGAGTAGGCCTCACTATGTTGCCCAGGCTGGCTTTGAACTCCCCGTTCTAGGTTCTACTGCCTTGGTCTCAAGCTGGGATCTCAGACACCTGGCTGACTTTAGAGCTTTTCAGAACAAAGTTTCTGGAACCAGGAGAACTGTAGGGTAGGATCCAAAGGTGTTTTCTGTGCAACCCCCACTCCAACCCCAAGCAGCAAGGCCAGGTCTCCCTCGCCCCAAGCAGCAAGGCCAAGTCTAATTAGCTCCAAGTCACAGGAGGGTTTAGAGAGCTTGTGCAAGCCCAGGGCTGTCGGAGGCATGGAAAGAGGCTGCTAGCCCTGAGAGGCACCCAGCAGGACAGGCTCTGAGCATGGTGGGGGAAGGGCTGGCGGGGTGGGGAACAACACTCACTTGGAAAAGTTTAGGCTTGGACTTGGCAGATTTTTTTGGAACAAAATTTGCGCTATTGATTCTGAGGCAAATAAAAATCTCTGGCGGACACTCCGGGCTTCTGAGATCTGAACTGCTTAAATGAGGCTGGACCGAACGCGAGGAGGTGAAATTGCCATCCCAAGCTGAGTGCAGGTGGTGCCTGGGGTGAGAAGGCTGCTCTTTCGTCTTCTCTTCTGTCTGTGAAAATGACTTGCTCCTTTGAAGTGATCCTCTCCTCTCCGCACAGGAGGCCTCGGGGTTGCTGCCCAGGCCTATGGCTTCAATAGAAAATCTGAGAAGAGGGAGAGAGGCTGGCGGCCCTGCCGGGGTCAGACAGAGGGAGGCTGCTGAAGGGCACATCTTCTCACCCAGCCCAGTGCTGGGGCAGAGGCTGGCCAGGGGCTGGCTGCAGGTGGTAGTGGTTTTCTTCTTCCTGTAATTGGCCTACTGCCCCTAGTGGGCCAGTAAGTCTGCCTTGAGGACACATTTGATCGCAGAATCAAGGCGTGTTGGAAATGGGCAAATGTTGCAAGATCCGTGCTTCCCAAGCCGCCAGCTAGGAAGGAGATGGCTCAGGGGCACAGCTTCTCTGCCCAGCCAGCTCCACCTCTTTACCCTGCCTTTGACATCCCTGGGTTGTCATCTTGCCCATGGCTCAGAATGGCTACCAGAGGCTTACTCGTTAAGTTGGCCTTTCTGCTTCACCTCCCACAATGCACTGCTTCATGCTCTGTTAGTGTTAGCAGCTGTATTTACCAGAAGAGAGCCTCAGATTGAGTCAGGCCATGGCTCTTGTCAGGACATGGAAGGGGTTATGACTGCCTTCAGATTTTATCTTCATGGGGTGAGGCAAGAGGGATATGGGAGGGATCTCTGCCATTTCACAAATATGAATGTCACAACTGTTGGGATTTGTTTTTGTTTTGTTTTGTTTTGTTTTGAGATAGGGTCAATTTCTGTAGTTCAGGTTAGCCTCAAAATTACTATGTAGCCCAGGCTTGCTTTGAACTCACTACAATCCTCCTGTCTCTATCTCCCAAATGCTGTGATTATGTAAGCCACCATACCTGGCTACTGACTCATGGCCTGTTGCTATCTGGGCAGGGGATGGTACAACAGATAAACCACGCCCTCCCCCTCCCCCCCCCCGCTTTTATGGAGCACACTCTGTAGTTGGGCACGGGGAAGTAGCTAATAAACCACTGACTATAATCTCTCAAGTAAGGCGAAGTGCTTAGCACAAAATCTGCAGAGTTAATTAAAGGATGGAAGGTAACCAGAGAGCTTTTGATTTAGAGAGATTGGCTGTGAAGCCTTTCTGATAAGGTGATATTGGACCTGGGGCCGAAGGGAGGGAAGGAGTGAGCTCTGAGATCAGAGCCACTTCAGCCTAGGAAAAGGTCTCTCCACAGTGAGAGCCACAGCGGAAGTACAAAGGCCCTGCAGCAAGGGTGTGCCATTTAGTACATCTGGCTGCTGGGGATGGGGACAGGACAAGCCTACTGAGGGGTGGCCTGTGGGGTCAGCGTCACCCTCCTCTGGAGAGGGCCAGGGTTTCGGGCCCATCCCAAATTTATCAGTCAACTTGGGACAGTCAGCTCAACCCGGAGATCAAGGCAACAGTCTTGCTGGAATTGGGAAGGTTTGGTGGGTCTGGTGAACCCCTTCTGACAGGGTCAAACACTTTTCTTGGCTATTTCCTTAGCCAAACCTGAGTCCCATTGCCCTTCTTTTATATCACAAGGCATACACAGGGAACTGTGTTCCTATGCAGCCTTGTCTGTCTGCTTGCCTGCTGCCTCAAACACCAGCCCCTTTTGTCTGTATTGACCATCAGTGTTGGCCAGGCTTGAGCCACTGTGTGTTGTAATCATTTCCTGCCTAGCTTTGTTTGGTTTTGGTTTTGGCCATGCTAGCGATCAAACCCAAGGCCCTATGACTGGTAAGCCAACATTCTGCTACTGGGTGTAACCCCTGCCATTCCCTGGGTAACTGAATCTCATCGTGGTGCAGAAGGGAGCAGGCATGAAGCCCCTACTCAGTCTGATGGGAGAAACCCCAGGCTGGAGAGGAGGGAAATGAAACTATAGGTGTCGGGGAAGGCGGTTTCAAGTGGGGACAGGGGGCTGGAGTGGGGCTCCTCTCTAGCTCGCTTGGCCGGACTTTGTGGGAGAAGGAGAGGTTGGAGAGGTCACACAGGGCAGTCTGTCTGTGTCACTGTCTGTGTCACCAGGTGGCAGATTGGTGGTAGCAGATTAGTGGTCAGATAGATTGGCAGGAGTTTATTATTGCAGACCCTTAAGTACCGAGCAGGAGGAGGCTTGGTTAGCTCAACAGCCACAGAGTCATTTTTTTTCAACTTGCCAGATAGTGCATATCCATGGTAGAAAACCACAGGCTTTCGAAAAGGCTAAAATCACTGAAATTGCACAGCCTGAGGAGCAAGTGCTAGGAAGCGCAGCCTGCAGGGTGGGCACTTCCTCCTTCAGGTCCTTCCTGAGGGCTCATACCTGTTTCCCGGCTTGACTCATTCTCTCCTGAGCACCTTTTTCAACCATGCTAAGCCTTTTCTGTTTGTTTTGTTTTTGTTTTTTGAGACAGGATTTCTCTGTATAGCCTTGGCTGTCCTGGAACTCTCTGATTTCAGGCTGGCCTTGAACTCAGAGATCGACCTGCCTCTGCTTCCCAAGCGCTGGGATCCAAGGCAAGCGCCACCACCATCTGGCAGGCCTTTAGTTTTTGTCCTGACACAGGAGTTCCACTATGTAGCCCAGGCTGGCCTCGGATGTCTGGGCTCCAGGCTCTTCTGTTTCCTGGCCGCTGAGACCCTAGCCATGCCATCATCTTAGCCCAGTTATCACAACATTTGTTTTCTTGAGACAGCGTCTCAGTATGTAGTCCTGGCTGGCCTAGAACTCCCTATGTAGATCAGCCTGGCCTTGAACTCAGATAACTACTCTTGTTCTGCCTCCTGAGTGTTGCCTCCACAGCTGGCCAAAGTCTAGGTTACGTACAATGTGTGCCAGTGCCCTATAATATGCCATGCAAAGACCCTGAGATTGGCTAAGACCGCTGTTAGAGAACACATTATGGCCAACAGCTAACAGATTTGTCCCTCTGCTTTGTGACAGCTGAGAAAAGAGGTAGGGGGCTCTACAGGGAGTTAGGTGGGAGGAAGCCATCATGGGAGGTAAGTGACAGCCATTGTGATTCATGAGTATCTACTCAGAACCCAAAGCAAGACCTCCGGACTCGGTCCATCCCATTTCCATTCAAATCCAGGCGAGCGCGGGTGGACTGTGAACATGCCTTAGTATCCAGTAAAGAAGATCAGTACTGGGGAACCCACAACAGCAATTTGCAGAGGCCCCGTTCTCTTTGGTGCTGGGTGCTTTGTGACTATAGGAGAGCTTTGAAGGTGGGGTATGAAGAGGAATATGTCTCTTGCTCCAGACTTGAACTGAGGGATTTGATAGATTTTTAGATTCTTAGGCTGAGGGTAGAGTTCAGTTGGTAGAGCGATTGCCTAGCAAGCATGAGGTTCATCAGCACCATGCAAACCAGATGTGGTGGCAAATGCCTTTCATCCAAAGGCAATAGTGTCAGAAGTTCAGATCACCCTTCTATACATAGCAAGTTCAAGGTCATGCTGGATACTAAAGGGGTCTGATCTCCCAGCTAAGGAAATAGGCTCAGAGAGTTCTAATGATTTTCCCAAAGTCATACAGCATTGAAAGTGGTTTGGCTTCAAGGCTGGAGGTATGGCTCAGTGGTTCAGAGCACTGGCTGCTCTTGTGGAGAACCTGGCTTTGGTCCCCAGCATCCACATGACAGCTCACCACTGCCTGTAACTCCAGTTGTAGAGGAATGTCCTCTTTGAGTACCAGGCATGCACATGGTGCACATACACACCCACAGACAAAAGATTCACACACAAAACACATCTTAAGGAAAAGAAAATGGTGGCAATGGATTCCACAGAATGTTCAAACCCCCTGGCAACCCACCCTTTTCTGTCCAGGACCCCATTCCCAGCTTCCCTCTGCAGAGCCTGGACCCTCTGGCTTGGTCTGCCAGTGGCTGATTCTTCTTAGCAGAAGCTTCCACCAAAGGAAGGTTTGGAGGTGGGAGGCGGTCATTAAACGCTGAGACCTAGGCAGCCCCAAACTCAAATCCTGACAGTTACCTTATTTCTTGGGCTTGGGTTTCTTCATCCACGAAATGGGGTTGTAATAGTACCTACCTCATGGCGTTGGAAAGATGAAAGGAGACGTCTCATAAAAAGCTCTTCGTACTTTGCTGTGGCCTGACGCAGAGGAGGCACTCGTGACCGCTGGCATGTGTGAGGAGTAGCAGCAGTAACTTCCTTCCCCGAAGAATTCCCGAGTTGTCCTCATCATCATCCTGCCCGCCCCTGGATGCCCTTTGAAGTTTAGGTGCCTGTCATCCAGAGCCGAGACTTGAAAGCAGGCAGGGCTGACATCTCAGAGCCAGCACAGATGGACTACCTAGCACGGAGGGTGTGCCTGTTTAGAATGAGTGTTTTCGTTCTGATCTGAACTCTTTGCCCTATCAGGGGAGACATGGTGGAACCCATTGCTGAACTGTTTATTGAGCGGAAAATCACAGGGCGGGGGGCTTACCTGACAGTTGATGGTCCCAACCTCTGTCCTTGCCTACGCTGACTTCCCATCTGCCCCTTCTTTCAGAAAACAGCAGAAAAGCAAACCCAGCCTCAGCCTCATGCCTTGCTCTTGTGGCTGTGAAATGGACATCGATAACTTCCTGCATGGTTCCTCTGGGCCTGATGGCAGGCCTTCTAGGTTCCTCTGTAGCCTCAGCAGATCAGGGTAAGCAGACAGGTAGAAGGCTGTGGAGCCAGACATTTGCCAGTGGTCAAACTGTGACCAAGTGCTTTTAACGCTCAAGAGCTCCTTACTCAGGAGGTGTGGTGTGGAGGCTTCAAAACCAGGTTTGGCTACAGAGCAAGTTCAAGATCAGCCTATGTTGCATGAGACAGTCTCAAAGAAGGTAAAAACAAAACCAAGGGGTTAATGCCGTCTGCGAGTTGGAGATTTGAGAATGGTGACAAAATGGGCACAAAGTGCCTTCCTGAGGAGCAGGGCCTCCCTGAAACCTTGGTGCTGCTCTCTGTATTGCTTTTGACTTATTCAGCATCCCTGCACTGAGGCCCTACTGTGCGTCACTGAGGGCCACAGCTCCTTTCTCTAGGCCCCCTCTTTGTCACAGGGCCTGCCTTACCTGGATCCACCTTGCTCAGCATCTACAGCAAAGAGGCCTGTCGGCCAGCACCAGGGAGCTTCTGGTCCCTTTTGGGGGCTCTGGAATCTTTGTCTGAGCTTAGGACCTGCCTTCTTAGCAGGAGGAGAATAGGGGTGTCCTGGTTGCTGACAGTGTCCTGCTGTGCGGACACTGAGCAGCTCTGGTGGAGAGCTAGCCCCCTCCCCCGCCCCCAGCAAAGGAAGCTGGGGTCCATTGATTTATCTCTCACCACCCCTTTGAAAAGAAAGACTACCCTGTAGGAAGGCTGCCTACTGTGGAGGGTTTGTCCCAGAGAGCACCGGGGCAGACCCAGCCAGAGAGTACAAAATGAGGCCGTCCTGTGCCACCCTCTATGCTGAGTTGAGGCCTGTGCCATCCCTATGCCAGGAAACTGGGCACTCCCTGGTCACTGGCCCTGTGTGCCTCACTGCTGCTGACCCATCTGCCCCACTGGGAACCGGCTGGGTGTTTTTACTAATAAGCTAACCACATTACCATCTCAACAGAATTAACCAAAAAAAAGAAAGAAAGAAAGAAAGAAAGAAAGAAAGAAAGAAAGAAAGAAAGAAAGAAAGAAAGAAAGAAAGAAAGAAAGAAAGAAAGATAGGTAGAAAGAAAAACAGTCCTTGAACAAATGCTGCTGTGTCTACCAGGACCTAAGATCTGTACTATCTGTTTTTTAATAATTGAGGGTAATAAATATGTATTTCTTTCTCCTCCCCACCCCCATGCTCCAGAGCTTGTCAGCTCCCTGCGCTCTCCTCTGATCAGACCAAGTCTTCCCCAAGCAAAAAAAAAAAAAAATCCTTTAAGCAAAAAGGATTAAAGCCTTGAAAGTAGGTCTGCCTGCTTTCTCTCCTCCCCTCCCCCCTGGCGTGGAGAGGCCCCTCAGGACGCCAGGGACTGGGGTGGGGAGTGTGGATTGAGACAGCAGATCTTGGGTAAGGAGCTCAGTGGGGAAGGGCGCCTATAGTCTTCCCGCCCCACAGCCTACCTAGCCTGGGCTAAACAGGGAGTGCCAGCCAGTGCAGCCCAAGTTTGCATGGTACCTGAGGGCTAGCCTGAGAGCCAGGCTCTCCTGGGCTCTAGTGGGACGTAGCACGATCACGTTGGTTTCTGCTGCAACTCGGCTTTGCACCCTGGCTCAGCATTTTGAAAATCCGTGTGTCCTTAGAATAAGCCTCC
>CM053746.1:42264542-42281445 GCA_028658305.1 Pachyuromys duprasi | reverse complement strand
CTTTGTAGGACCAGGTCTCTGCCCATCGGAGCGGCTGCCCATAGTGCCCGGAGGGAGAAGCGCCAAGCAGTTGACTGCTCTCCATGAGGGTTGAGTTGTCTTTCCTGGACCAAGAGTTGACTGATTGAAGGGGGGTGGGGGGTGGGGGGGAGGAGAGAGTGTGCCTGAGTGCGTGTGAGTGAGTGTGTGTGTGTGTGTGTGTGTGTGTGTGTGAAGGGCCCCTGGGATCCTATCTGAGTACACACCCAGCAGGTGTTTTTAGAGCTCTCCCAGAGCCCTGTGGGAACAAGGACACTCCCCTTTCCACTTCTCTGCTGCAAACCCGGTCTAGAGGGGCAGAGTGCACCAGAGCGAATTTGCAGCACAGCCTCAAGTAGGAACGTGCCAGGGCGACCGTGGTGACCAGATCCCTGGAGATCACACGGCACCTACCTAGCCCACATCTGTAAATGGGGAGTGTGAAACAGCTCAGGCTGCTGTTAACCGGCTTGTGAGGTGGCTTAGGGCATCCCTACCGGGCCGGAGGGATGGAGGGGCAAGGATGGGACTCCGGATTCTAGCGCCCGCTGAGGCCACAGCCCAGATCTGTCAGAGCGGCTGGTAGCCTGGGGTGGGGGTGCTTCAGGGCACCGGGCCTGGCATCGCCTTCGCGCTGGCCTGGACCAGCAACTCCAGATCGATGCGACAACCCTCTCCACCCCTCCCCCAAAGGCCAAACAAAACATAGTAAATATTTAATCCGGGCCAGGGAGCCAAAGAGGCCTCCCCGCCCCCTCCGCAGCCGTCTGGCTCCTTCGCCAGCCCCGGCTGCTCTCCGCGGTAATGAGGCCGGACTGGCAAGGATCGATCGCGGCCTGGGGCGGGGTGGGGGTGGGACTCCCTGTGCTCTAGGGGTAGCATCGCCGTTCACCCCAAACACTGAGTCCGGGAGTCTGCTTGATGCACCCACCCGCATCTTCACTTTTCCAAGAAGGTTGGGGGTGTGTCCCCACTGGCAGACCCCTGCTAAGATGCCAAGCGTGAGCAAGTAAGTTGTGGGGATCAGTAAGTAGAAAGTCCCATGTCTGGCTCACCCCGGAGCTTCTGCCCCAAGAAGGGAGCTGCTGTTCAAGGCCTAGTGGTTGTGGGGGAGGAAGGGGGCAGGCAGAGAGACCCCCAGAGAGAGGAAAAGCCTGTGGGTTTCCTGGCTTCTCGTTGCATGTACTGACCTAGAAGATATCTAAAGGAGCTGATGACGTTCTGGCTGTTCCATTTACATCGTAATCACTGAACACCTACTGTGTGCCGAGCCAGGAGCTGCCAGCAAGGAAACACACAAGTCCAGGTTGCAGACAGCTTGCATTCTGAAGGAGAGGGTTGGTAACTAAGCCCAAAAGATGGTTTCAGCTAGTGGCTGCATTTAGTGTAAAGAATAAAACTGTAATACGATGCTGTGCTTGGCTTGGGAACGAACATTAGCTGGGGCGGGTCAGAATGACAGTGGGTTGGGATAAAAATCATCCCCGGCAAATTTTATAGCAAATGCTAAGACCCAAGGCAGGAAAGAAATTGGCTTGCTCCGGGATAGGGCAGAAGGGCTGGGGAGGGTGTGTGTAGTGCGGGGGAGGGAGAAGTTGGCAGTGGCAGTCTCTAAGGGTCTTGTAGGCAGAGGGCGGAGCGTGCATTTATTCTAAGTGCTGTGTGATGGCAGAGATTTCAAGCAAAGGAATGACATGGGCTGATTTACAGGTTAAAAAGCTTCCGCTGGCAGGAGGGTGGAGAAAGGAGGGCAGAGAGTTAAGAGAAGGGCCCAGGTTGGTGGGGTGGTCTGTTGGTGCCGGCTGGGCCAGTGCCTGTAAAGTGGCCATTTACACTCCTGCAGCTGCAAGGGTGCAGCCAGAAACAGCCTGCTCTTGGCACAGGGGTCGGAGCAGAGACTGAGGTGGCCACCGTCTTGTCTCCCTGACCCAAATCCCATGACGGGCAGTCCAGGAAGTCTTTTTTTTTTTTTTCTTTCCAGGAGCATTAGAAAATGTTGACATGTTTTTTTGAAACAATTTCAGATCTGATATCTCCGCCAGATTGAGTTTGTAACCAGCTTTATTGTTTAAGCCCTGCTGGGATTTCATCAAAGGCGTCTGCTGTTTACTCAGAACCATTTCAGTGGAGAAAACAGCAAACAGACCTGCATTTCTATCTGATTTCACTTTTTCCCTTCTCTCGTGAATTTAAGTGCTTGTGAAAAGCACGGCTGATAAGGGAAGCAGCAAGGATCAAGACACGAGGAGGGGGCTCAGGGTCTCAGCTAAGGCTTATTAACAGAGCCAGAAAAGCCAGGGGTGGCTGGAGATCCCCCAGGGGTGCAGGGAGGCATTCCTGGCCTGCTGCCAGTCTTCCTCAAGGGGACACTGGGGAGAGCCGTTGTTCCCCATACTTTGGCAAGATTTTCCAGGGTGATCTTTAATGGCTTTCCATTTCAGAGACTGGTAACAATGAGACTGAACATCAGCTCCCATTCAGAGGGAGGGGCAACCCAGCCTCAGAGATGGGTTGGATGAGGCTGACTCAAGTCTTCCTGGGAACTAGCTGAGGGATATGTGGAGCGCAAGGCAAGTGGAAGCCAGTCCCCAGGAGTTCCAGGAAGGTTGCTGGCTCCTCTTCCAGCCCCGGGACTCAGCCCCTCTTCCTGTGGTTTTCTGAGCCAGCACAGAGCTGGGAGGCCCTTGTCAGGGCCTCAGCTCACACTCTGCCTCCCCAAGGAATCTACCCAACGATTATCTCCATTCCCACAGAGGACCTGGGACCTCCAACCGTACCATTGACCCTGCAGATATTTTAGCCCAGTGATAGAGATGCGACTGTGCCGCCTATCAGAAAGCATTCTGAGAAATTCGGGTTAATGTACCTCGTCCAGTTGCTGAATGGCAGCTAGTTAAATGCGTGAGTTGCCTGGCATGCAGGTCGGATCCTACCATTATACATTAGACCCACTTGTAAGGTCAATCGATGTGAACCAATTAGCAGAAGGATAAGGACTTGTCTTGAATTGACTCGATCTTACAGCGAGCCTTCTGAGAGGGGCTGCATTGTGCAGAGGAATCCCTCAGTGCCAAGGGCTGGGACTTTCCCTTAGGTGGGGCCTCCATCAATAAATATCCCTCACCCATATGATTAACCTGCCGGAAAGAGTCAGGGGAGGTCAAAGGGCTTGTCCCTGAGAGCTGAGTCTAGGTCCTCCCAGTGGCTGATGCACTTTCCACCTGCTGCTTTTGAAATAAAAGCTCATCAGCCCTGAGCCTTCAGGGGCTCCCTCCATCCCTGTAAGCTCAGAGTGGGTGTCAGGCTTCCTTCAAGAACAGCAGAGTCAGCTAAGTGCCATGGCCGGCACATGCCTGTAATCCAGCATTCCGGGAGGCAATCCTGCAGAGGCAGGCAGATCTCTGTGAGTTTGAGGCCAACAAAGCAAGTCCAGGACAGCCAGGACTACACAGAGAAACCCTGTGTCAAAAGAAAGGAAAGAAGGAAGGAAGAGCAGAGTCGCTCTTGGGTATGTTGGCCACCATCTTTAAATTTTTATTTATTTTTTTATTACTGTATGTGTGCATGATCGGGGGCGGGGTGCCTTCCATATGGCGCATGTAGAGGTTCAGCTTTTGTGTGCTGAGGCATCATTGGGAGAACCTACATTATTTCCTTTCATTTGCACGTTCATCTTTATGGTCAAATTGACTAGATCTGGAATCACCTTGGAAATATATCTTGGCCTTGTCTGTGGGGTTTAATGAGAAGGAAAGAGCCACTCAGAATGGGGTGTCCCAGACTCAGAGAAGATGGAGAAAAGTGAGAGCTAGCCAAAGCCCAGCGTTCATCCCTCTCTACTCCCTGGATGCCAACGCAAAATGACAGTAGCACAGGCTCTTCTTGGTCCAAGGTCCCTGAAGTGGCATTTGTTTGTGTTGTGGTTAGTGATTTTGTTTTATTTTTAGACAGGATCTCCTGTAGCTGAGGCTAGCCTTAAAGGTCAACTGGCTGACCTTGAACTACTTAAATCCTTGGAGGCTTCTACCTCCCAAGGCCTAGGATTACAAGTGTGTGCCACCATGTCCAGCTGAGCTGGGGTTTGCCTCCAGCCTGGATGACTCTGGTGCCTGCGGTCTCTTCACCTGGCTTCACTGTCCTTAGTTTTCTGGGAGGTTAGGTGGGCTCAGGAACTTCTCCCAGATTGGGAAAGGAAGAAAACAAGCTCCCAAAATATCCAGGAGCTTGGAGAGGGCCCTTGGGCATTCTGAGGTAAGGGCATGGATATTTAAGCCATTTGCTCCCCCAATGGCCCAATGACCTCTGCTGGAGAGTTCCAGGTCCTGTTACTACATTATTACAAATCTGGTTAATGGCTGTTTGGGAGGCTGAGGTAGGAGTATCATTTGAGGTCTGGGATTTGAGGCCAGCCAACTGGCCTTGTCTTTGAGACAAGACAGCAGTTCTCTCAATGAAAACGATGGAATCACACACAGGGGAGACCTCACCCTACTCCCATGGTAACCTGTCTCTGTCCCCAAACCTCCAAACTGCTCCTCGTTCATATAAAAGGAGAAACAGCTCTGGCCATCCTCTGGGCACCTTGTCCCTGTGATCACTGTCTGGGAATTCTGCTGGAGCCCATATTCCTCAGACCCAGCTCACTCTGCTCCTGCCCCAGGCTAGAGACTAGACTCAGGCCTTGGACTGTGGGGGTGCTGAGGTAGAGTTGCTCATAGGGAGGGTCCAATGCAAAGGTCTCAAGGAATGGGATGGCTTAAAGAAGTGGGGTGTGTTTGTGTGTGCATGTATGTGTGCCTGTGTTTTGTTTTGATTTTTTTGTTTGGGCTTATTTTTATCCCCTTGGCTTTTTGAGACAGGGTTTCTCTGTGTAACAGAGTCCTTGCTGTCCTGGAACTTGATCTATAGACCAGGCTGGCCTTGACCTCAGAGATCCTTCTGCCTCTGCCTTCCAAGTGCACAACCAAGCCTGGCTGCCTGTATGTGTATTTGTGTGCGTATGTGTGAGTGTGTGTCTATATGTCTGTATTGTGTACGTGTGTGTGTGTGTATGTGTTGGAGTCTGTGAATCTGTGTGTGTGTGTGCTTTTCTTTCATTTCTGCCATACTTCCTTAGAAGAGTTGACTCTAAAACTGCTTCAGATCTCACAGCATTCTCCTCTTATAGCATCTACTGTCAAATTCTTGACCTTTGAGGGTGGGTTTTTATTTTTTATGGAAAAGGCCAACAGTAATTTGAAGCTGTGCTGAGAATAAAGGGGATGAGGAATTTTTAGGATGTGAGCTGCTTGTGTTATTGGGATTTTAAAAATTGTCTGGATTCAAAATGAGATGGAACCCTGAAGAATCATCCTGGTTTCCGCATGAGGAAGCTCCAGGGTGCTTTACTTGAAGTGGGGTGTGGTTCTAGAAGTGACCACTCTGGTAAAAGGGCAGCAGAAGGAAAGCGAAGCTTTACTGAGCCACTGCTATGTGCCAGGCTCTTTACATACATTATGGCAACTGACTGAGGTCATTTTTGGAGTAAGGCCCATCTATTAAACATTTCTTAAATAATTCATTATCTTTCTTACTCCTCACTATACCTCTATGAGAACAAGTCCTTGGCCCACTTAACAGGTGATAAAATTAAGACTGAAGAAGGTAAATGACTTCCCAAGGTCATAGAGTTCTTCCAAGGCTCAGGATTTGAACTCAGGTCTGATTAACCCCCTAAATGAAGACCATTCATTCATTCATTCATTCATTGAGACAGTCTTTTTATATAGCCCACACTGGCCTCAAACCCACTGCATCCCTAGGGCTGGAATTATACTACCATAACCAGTATGTCACAGGGACGTCATTCAGGCTGCTTTCATTTAAGAAAAATGAAAAATCATGTCATAAAGAATGAAATGCTGACTGTGTGCAGTGGCAGCCACCGTCAGCAGGCATCAGGGGATGCGTGGGTGACAATGGCAAAGCGTGAAGTATGGTGTTTATTAGGTGCTGGCAAAGGCCTGGCAGTTCCAGATGCCAAGCGGGAACTGCCTGTCTCAGCTCTCAACCAGTTCCAAGAGCCGAGTGGGCTCCAGTTCAGTGCCTTAGCAGCACCAAAATGCCTGGACCAGACCAGCACCAGGAGCTTGCTTGGCCACTGGCAAGGTGGGGCTCTTTTACATCGTGATGGCAAGGATGGTACCAGGTGAAACCTGAGCTGGTGGAGCACATGTGATAAGCCAGGCATTGATTGCATCATTAAACTTTGATCTCCCTCCTTGCTCTTAGCACACAACTTGAGGAAGCTGTAGACTGTTAGCTAGCAGAGTCCCCAAATACACAGGTTGAGACCCTAAATCTAGAAAAGGACTCTTTTCCTTCATTGTGATGTGGTCACATGTCATGACTGAGGATGCGAAGAAGGGGGTTCTGGTGGAGGACTTCTCAGCCAGGCTCACAGCCGGAGCTCTATCAACAGAGCAGGCCCTCAGCCAGGAGTCTGTCTCCTGGACCCCCTCACACCAGAGCGCAGAAGTCTGAGTAAGAAAGTGGGAGGGATGCCGTCACTCGTAATACCAGCAGCTGGGGGAACTGATTGGGGTGCTGTGTCGCACACACAGCACCCCAAGCACTAGGATTCTGCGATCCAGGGAATGGGCGGCTTGGCGCTGCTGTGGGCTATGTGCCCAGGTGTGCTGCCGAGCGAGGAAGCAGTGCTGATACACTGTGATAACACTGGGATTTTAAAAAAGAAAGAGTTACTTGTACGTGATAGACGTTTTCTGGAAAGACAAAAAAGAAACGGTACCAGTGGGATGCCTCTGAAGAAAGATCCTGGAGAGGAAAAGGAGTTACTTTTCATTGGATACCCTTTTGTGTTAAATTTTTTTTTTTTTACTATGTGAGTGCATTATTATTATTTTTTCCGACTAAAAAGAAAGTGGTAGGGGATTTAAGGAAGAGAAAAGTCCCCAGGCGTTATCTGGCCCTGTCTCTAGCCAGGTTGTGCTATCCTGAGTCATAGGCCATTTCCCAGCTTCTCTTCCCTCTGCCTCAGCCCATGCTGTCCCTTCTCTGAGGCAGCCATTTCTGCCCCTTACGGTACTTAAAACCTACCTTTTTGCCTTGAAATACAGATAACTCCAGCCTGCAGAGACGAGCTTCACTGCACTCACCGAGCAGACAGAAATCGGCTGCACCGTGGTGCTCGATAAATGTTTGCACATCCAATTGAATCTGTGACTCGGTTGGTTACACCGAGCAAGGGACTAATTGGCCAAGGTCAGGCATCCAAAGCCCACACGGGTTGGTGCTCTTAGAACTTAGACAGGAACATTCTTCTCAAGTGCCGTCTGGTCCCTTGCTCCAGTGTGGCTGCGTGTCACAAGGACGGAGCTCTGTCTGCACAAGGAAGGAGAATAGGGGTTCAGGGCACAGCTCATCTCCTGGAGACATAGCTCGGAGCCACGTGAACAAAGAGGACAGATCGAAAGACACAGCTTTGGAAGCTTTGTGACTCAGAAGAGTATCTGAAGCCAGGCAGAAAGGCTCACACTGAAACCCCACTGGGAAGGTAGAGACGGGGATGGCTGAGGCTAGCCTGGCCTACAGAGTGAGCCTTTGTCTTAGAAGGCTTTGTGTCTCCTCCTCTTTCCTCGTTTTCCTTTCTCTCCTTCCTTTTGTTCTGAATAAATGTTTATCCCAAGTGTAATTAGACATAATAGAATTCTCCACTAAATACAGCAGTGACTTATATGTTGTCGAATGTGTTCAGCACAGTCTGGAAAATAAGTAGTTACCAGCCCCCACACTTAGGTCATGGACTCTACAGATCAGCCACCACGACATTCCCAGTCCTATGTTTTTCCTCGTTTTCTTTGTGTGTGTGTGTGTGTGGTGTATGCATGCATGCATGCATGCATGCATGCATGCGAGCGATAGTACCAGTTTCGGTAGTCAATTCTTTCCTGCTACCGTGGGCTGCAGGGATCAGACTCAGACTGTCAGGCTTGGGTGGAAAGCACTTTTACCCACAGACTCATCTCACTGGCTCACTTTTAAAATTTAATTTTTTTTAAGATTTAGTTTTACTATTTTAAATTATGGGTGTGTGAGTGGATTTGTGCATGTGTGTGGGGGCGCGGGGTCTGAGGCGGCGTGTCTCCTGGAGCTGGAGTCACCTGATGTGGGTGCTGAGAATCAAGCTCCCTACTCTCTGGAGGTAGTCACACACCACCTATGAGCCAGTTCTCCAGCCTTAAGTTTTGGTTTTTGTTGCTCTTGTAGTTTTGTTCTTTTTTTTTTTTTTTTCTAATAGGGTCTCATGTAACCCAGGCTGGCCTTGAACTTGATGTGTAGCCAATAATGACCTTGACCTTTTTGCTCTATCCCCAAGTGCTACTGGTATCTCAGAAGTTCATTAGCTTAAGCTTATTGAGTTGGCCCATGGCTATAATCCTAGCATTACAGCTCTCAGAAGACTGAGGCAGGAGAATTGTTATGACCTCAGAGCCCACACAGACTACACTGAGTTTCAGGGAAGCCTGGACTATAGAGAACTGTCTTTGAGAAAGCAGAGAGAGAGAGAAAGAGAGAGAGAGAGAGACAGACAGACAGACAGAGACAGACAGAGACAGACAGAGACAGAGAGACAGACAGCAAGACAGACAGAGAGACAGACAGAGAGAGGAGAGAGAGAGGTGAGAGAGAGGTGAGAGAGTGAGAGGTGAGAGAGTCCTGGGTTAAGACCACTTTCTCTTCTTGCAGAGGACCCAGGTTCAGTTCCTAGCACTCACATGGCAGCAGCTTCAGGAGATCTCCTGCCATCATCTGGCCTCTGAGGGGCACTAGGCACACACATGATATATGTATATGCAGCCATTCATATAATGACATTTTAAAAAGGGGCACATTGGAGAAATGGCTCAGCGATCAAGAACACTTTATTTATTTTATTTATTTATTTTGTTTGTTTGTTTATTGAGACAGGGTCTTTCTACATAGCCCTGGCTGTCCCGGAAAAAACACAGCATTGAGGAGGCAGAGGCAGGTCTATCTCTGTAAGCTCCAGGTCACCTAGGGCTACATAGTAAGGCCCTGCCTCAAAAAAGAAGGAATAAAGAAAGAATGGGGTGGGGGTAGAGAATTAGCCTGGAGGAAGGAACACTGAGGCAGCCCGACCCATGACCACCTTGTCCTTTTTGGCCTTAGCTAGTATACAATGTTTCCATCCCCCCTTCTCTGATCTGCGAGGCAGCCACTTGGCCTGGGCTGCAGGCTCTTCCTGCCCGTTTGCAAGAAGAGACTTCTTGTCCCAGTAAGAGTTATTATGATGAGGGAGCATTTGCCCGCAAGCACAGTGAGTCAGAAAGTTTGATGTGCCTTACCCCCAAAAAAACATCTATAATTTTTGACCACATTAATAGAAGTGTCCAAATCTAGGACGGGGAGGGATCTGGTTGCTCCTGTGGAGCGCTTACTGACTCATCTTCGCCATCATCACTGTCCACCAGAGGCCTCCGAATCCACCCCTTCTGTGCACATGCTCTGCAGCCGCCTGCTTAAGCCGGGGCTGAGTCTCCTGCTTGGAGCTCTGACTGTTGCTCAGTGGCAGACTCCTGATCGGTGTCTGAGTTCCCTGTCTCCGGTCTCCTCACTGAAGCTGTGGTGTTAGGAAAGACAATGTGACCATAACGTTTAGATGCATGGCAGTTTTCCAGCGGCCTCTGTCGGCTCTTAGAGTCCACTTTTCCCCCACCCTTTAAACGTGTTTTGTTTTTTTTAACATTTATTTATCTGTTGTGTGTGTATTTACACATGGGCCAACCTGTGGAAGTCAGAGGACAACTTGTAGGAGTCAGTTTTATCCATCTGCTATTGGATTCTGGGGTTGAAACTCCAGCATGAGGCCTCAAAGCAAGTGCCTTTATCTACTAAGCCCCCCATGCCCCCTTTAATTTTTTTTTTTTTACTTAATAAAATTTGACATTGCCTGATGTGTGGTGCACACCTTTAATCCCGGTACTCTGGAGGCAGAGGCAGGCAGATCTGTGTGAGTTCAAGACCAGCATGGTCTATGCAAGTTCCAGAACAATCAGGGTTGTTATACAGAGAAATTCTGTCTCAAAAGACCTAAAAAAAAAATTAAAATTAAATTAAAAAATTAAAATAAAAATTCATACACCAAAATTAACCAGATCCAAAGACGTCTATACAGTAAGAAGTGTTTTGCTCTTGTTTTTTGAGACAAGTCGTCTCTGTCCTCAAACACTGTAAATTCCAGGCCAGCCAAGACTACCCTGTCTCAAACACAACAACAAAGAGTTCGCCACCGCAGGCACAGTGGCTAGAGCAGAAGGTGACCTGGGACCGGCTTGGTGGCTAGCTTTCGAAACCTCCAAGCGGAGCCCCCTGTGACAGCTTCCTCCAGCAAGGCCACGCCTCCTAAGCTTCCCCAGACAGATCGAGCCTCTGGGGACCAAGTATTTCAGTGTCACATTGTGGGAGCCAGTGCTCTTCAGCCCCAAAGGCCCAGCTTTCCCTTCAGACACTTCATCTCACCTTCCCTCCTGACTTCCTGCTTCACACTGGGGCGGCTCCATACCAGGGTACACAGCGTGATGACCATGCGGCCTGGAGGCTGTCTCCCACCTAGGCGATCCTCTTCCTTGAGTCCTGAGCCTTCCAGACTAGGTCAGGACCCCAGTTATATGTGATGACCGCATTCCACATCCACTCGTTCAGCAAATATTTAACGACACCAGCAGGGTGCCGGGCACACTCCTCAGTGCTGAAGCCTTATTGTTGAGCCAGCCAGCTGCCTCTTGCGGGAGATGATCAAGCATTGTGCAGAGGCCTTAATTAGGTCTTAATTACCTCTGGTCAGAGGAGTTGGGGGGAATTCTATGAAAAAAATGCATGTGCAGGGGCTGGAGGGATGGCTCAGAGGTTAAGAGCACTGGCTGCTCTTCTAGAGGTCCTGAGTTCAATTCCCAGCAACCACATGATGGCTCACAACCATCAATAATGAGATCTGGTACTCTTTTCTGGTGTGCGGGCAGAATACTGTATACATAATAAATACATCTTTAAAAAATAATGTGGGTGTGCATGTCTGGAAACTCATATCTGCGTTCCAGGTACCCACATTTTCTGGCCTTGAAAATGATACAGTTTCAGTGGGCTGGAGAGATGGCTCAGTAGTTAAAGATATTTGTTGCACTTGTAGAAGACCTGGGTTCGGTTCACACCCAGCATTTACATGGACAGGGGATTTGATGTTCTCTTCTGGCCTTTTGGACATAAGACACATGGTTCACATCCATACACACACAAACAAAATACGTAACAAATTTAGATTAAAAAATGTCCTTATGTGGCCAGGCATGGTGCACACCTGTTTACCTGTTGTCTTAGCACTCAAGAGGACGAGGCAGAAGGATCTCTGTGAGTTTTAGGTCAGCCTAAGCTACATAAGAGAGCCTGCAATACCAGCACTCAGGGAGGCAGGCAGATCGTATTTCTGAGTTCGGGGCTAGCCTGGTCTACAAAGCAAGTCCAGGACAGCCAAGGCTACACAGAGAAACTCTGTCTAGATAAACCAAAAGAGAGAGAGAGAAAGAGAGAACATTCAACTGTCTGTGGAAGGGGAGAGGAGGCCTAGTGAGGCTGGGGGCCGCACTGGACAGAGACAGGCTGATCTTGGCGAGTTTGAGGTCAGCCTAGTCCACATAGCAAATTCCATTGTAGCCAAAGCTACATAGACCCTGTCTCAACGACAGAATCCTGCCTGAGACCTAAAGGTTGAGACAGCAGTGAGGGAAGGAAGAGACAGAAAAAAATGGAGTCCAAATAGTTGGAACCCAAAGGAATTTTCAGGCTGGAGAGACAGCTCAGTGGATAAAGTGCTGGGGTTTGGGTCCTCCAACACAGGTAAAAGCAGAACAGACACAGTGGCCTAATGAGTGAGCTTTGGGCTCAGCGAGAGACCCCGCCTCAGCAAAGTGGAGAGTGTGAAGGAAAACACTAAAGTCAACTTTGAGCCCCTATATGCAGTCACACATATGTACATGCACAGGTACCCAACACACGAGAAAATACATACAAACAGACACATGGTTTGCTAGGCTTTTTATAAGTGCGTCTCCCAACCCCCAACCCACACACCCACACACCTCAGCCAGGCGCAGTGTTACTAGGACCTGGTTATTTTTGTGTTGATGTTTGAGGCAGAGTCTTGCTGTGTGTTCCAGGCTTGCCTCATACGATGTAGCCTAGGCTGTCTCCAGCTTCTGCTGGTGATCCTCTTTCCTCAGTCTCCTGAGCATTGGGATTGGGATTTTTTTTTAAAGACACATCCCTGCTGGGCAGTGGTGGTGCATGCCTTTAATCCCAGCACTCAGGAAGCAGAGGCAGGTGGATCTCTGTGAGTTCAAGGCCAACCTGGTCTATATAGTAAGTTCTAGCCAGAGCTACATAAGGAACCCTGTCTCAAGCACACACACACACACACGCACACACACACACACACACACACACAATTCCAGGCTGGCCTGGAACTCAAGCTGGTCACAGGAAGCTGTCGCTGGGCTAGGTTGCTGTTCTTTCTTCTGTCGCTGGGCTAGGTTGCTGTTCTTTCTTCTCTCTGGAAGAAGGCCTTCTCTTCCCCTATGTCTTTGAGTCAGAGTTGTAAGCCTGAAGTCCTGGCTCATGCTGGACCCTACACCAGCCACTGGAACTTGGACGTGTGAGTGAATGTGGTACAGACCCAATCTGAAGGGCGTTCCATCAAAACATATAGTGGTGAGTTCTGAGGATCAGTTCTGTCAAATGGAAAGCCGAATCCTGAGCTGGCAAGATGGCTCAGCGAGTAATGGTTCTTACTGCCAAGCCTGATGACCTGAGTTTGATCCTTGGAACCCACAGGGTGGAGGGAGAGAACCAATTTCCACACAAATAATATGGCACATGGGCAATCAAATGTGTGTGCACACACACGCAGGCACATACTAAATAAAGAAGTATAATAAAATTTAATCACAATAATAGAAGGCATGGTTGTTCCTATGACCAAAAGGCAGGTAGGTTACGCTGGACCAATTGTCTCATGCAGGTCTCAGTCTCAGGCAGTTTTTTCTAAGCCTTTCTTTGTCACTCCATATTACCCAGAACTCCTCTGGTGCAGCAGCCCCGAGACACACCACTGACTTTGCCTAACTGAGAGAGCCAAGGCTCAGTGGCTTCCTCAGGGTCGCAGAGGTGGCAGGCTGGATCATAAGCTCCTGCCCTGGCATCCTCACAGGCTGAGCAGAGTCTGGGGTCAGCCTGCCAGAGCCTGGTGCTACCATTTGTCAGCCGTGGGATTCCAGTAGTTTCCCACGGCTGCCGTAAATTACACAAACTCAGCAGCTTAAACCACAGAGATTTATCCTTTCATAGCTCTGGAGGCCAGAAATGTGAAATGAAGATGTCCTGAGGGCTATGCCCCCTCCGGAGGCGCCAGGGACAATCTGTTCTTGCCTTTTCCAGCTCTGGGGGCTGTTCACATTCTCTGTGGCTCCTTCACACGGTTCTTTTCCATCTTTAATGGGGACATTTGCCATGAAATTTAGGACCCATCTGGGTAATCCTGGATCATCTCTTCTCAAGATCCCTAACTTAATTACATCTGCACAGGCCCTTTTTCTAAACGATGTCACATTCATAGGATCCAGGGATTTGGATGTGGACATATCTTTTGGGGCGCCGCTTTCCAACTCTGTCCAGGGACCTCCATTTATCCTTTTTGAACTTCAATTTTTTTCATCTGGAAGGGATGGGTGGCTGTGGTGGCATCTGCCTGTAATATCAGAATTTGAGGTCATCCTCGGCTACATCCCAGTTTGAGGCCAGCCTGTGCTACATGACACCCTGTCTAAATACAAACAAAAAACGGGCTGGTGAGATGGCTCAGTGGGTAAGGAATCTTGCCATCAAACTTGACCACTTGAGTTCAATCCTTGAAACGCACATCGTAGGAGAGAACCAACTCTTTAAAGTTGTTCTTTGACCTCTGCTCAGGAGACATTGCACATACACACCCCCATAAGTAAATATAAAGCAAAACCAAAAATGGAAAATAATGCTATTTTCATGTGTGTGTGGTATATGTTTGTTTTTTGTTTTTTTGTTTTGTTTTTTTTTTTTTTTTGAGACAGGGTTTTTTTCTATATAGCCTTGGCTGTCATGGACTCGCTTTGTAGACCAGGCTGGCCTTGAACTCACAGAGATCCGCCTGCCTCTGCCTCCCGAGTGCTGGGATTACAGGCGTGCGCCACCACACTCGTTAAAGATGTGTGGCATATGCATGTGTGTGATGTATATGTGTGCAATGCGAACACCTGAGTGTGCAGGTATTTGTGCTTTGTATGCTTCTGTAGGACTCTGTCCTCCTCTGCCACCCTGCTCAGATTGCCTTGACAGGATCTCTCACTGAACAGAAAGAAGCTCTGTGTTTCTTGGAGGCTGGCCGGCCTGTGAGCCCTCAGAATCCACCTGTCTCCATCCCTGCGATTAAGGCATATGCAGCCATGACAAGTTTTCTCTGTGTGCCAGGGATTTGAACTCAAGCCCTCATGCTTGCAAATTAAGCACTCTTGCCCACTGAGTCGTACCTGTAGGCCCTAGTGCTACTATATAAGGTTGTCATGAGGATCGATACAAAATGGTCCCACTGAGCACTTTACCCAGCAATGAGCACTCAGTAAGTACTCAATAAGTGTTGATTATTATGACCAAATATGGCCTCACTGTGGCCATCTGGGGGGCTTTTACCATGGGTAAGTCTGGCTCCCACTAGCTAGTAGTGGTAGAGCCAAGACAGGGGTGGCTGGTGTCTCTTGAGCAGAGAGAGTCATTAAGGTTCTGGTCGAGGGGCCTCCCTCTCACTTCTCACTTGGGGATATCCGATTCTCCTGTCAGGTCTGGAGCCTCTGCAGCCTGAGAGGCAGGACGCCCTGAGGAGGTCTACTGCCAATCACATCCTTTCTCACCCTGGCTGCAGGAGGCCGGGCCTGGGAACTCTATGATTTACAGTGATGAAATGTAAATTGCAGAGGTTCCTGGCTTCCTGCACAGCCAAGATCCCATCAGCATCTCATTCCCCTTACCTGGGGCTCCTCCCGGTCTCATTTGGTGTGTTCTGTTGGCGGAGAGCCTCCTTGCGACCACCACGGCACCGCGCTCTACATCTATCACACCTGCACTGTGACAATGTAATTTTTATCTCTGGTTGTTTATTTCTCAGATGGAACTACTTGTAAATTCCAAGAAGAAAATATATCCCTGTGTGTGACAGAACCAGCCCAGGGCGATTAATCTAGGCTTTTAAGCTGGAACACAGACCAGGTTTATGCTGCTTCGCGCTCAGTGTCCCGTAATCAACCATAGCCATTAATTGTCCTCTGATGGAGCAGTTGCCCCAGAAGGGGCTGAGGCCTGTGGGATTTGATCTCGATGGATGGGAATAGGGTCTTCATTTCCCATCTGCCAGGCGCTTAGCAGGCCCTCAGGACAGGCTGGGAGGATACAGCTTCTGGCCACAGGTACAAAGGTGAAGGCAGACACCCACGCCATTGTTAAGGCTGACAGTGGGTGTGAGAAGGGAGGGTAGTGACTGAAGTAGACAGACAGGTACACCTACATGGTAAAAACTCTTGCTTAGTCCAGTGGACTCCAGTTCAAAGCCAGGTCCCAGCACTTACCCTGGACTTTCACTGAAGGGCAAAGGGTTTTCATCTGCAAAAGAGAAAAGAGTAACTTGGCCCAGAGGCCTCTAGGAAAATTGAGAAGCAAGTGTGACAGACACACATTGCCCGAAGAAGTTGTTCAGCATATGTGGGTCCCCTTAGAATATGAAAGCAGCAGGAATCAGAATTGTTGAGTTGAAAAGAGGGTAGAAGACTCCTAATGAAAAATCCAGTGGAGGTTTAGGGACGTGAAGGGACAGACTTAAAAGGTGGGAAAGTGCTTCTCCTGGCTGTCACCGGTGGGCTCAGCAACAAGACTTTGACCTGGGCTCCTTAGCCTTGATTCTGTGGCTTCTACAAGGCCAGACGGTCAATCTCAGGCATCCATAATTCCCTAGAACCAGTTGAGGTGTATACACTATAGGCAAATACTAAGAGGCAAGAAGAAGATCAGGAGTCAGAGGCCAGCCCGGGCTACCCCTTCTCATGGTGGCACATGTGCTTTGGAAGTGGGAGCACAGGATTAGGGTCTTAAGGTCACCCTCGACCACACTGAAAGTTTACAGACAGCCAAAGCTACAAGAGACCTTGCCTCAAGAAAACCAAAATAAGCCAGGTGTGGTGGCACACGCCTTTAATCCCAGAACTTGGGACGCAGAGGCAGGCAGATTTCTTAGTTCAAGGACAGCCTTGTCTACACAGCAAGTTCCGGTTAGCCGGGGTTAACAGTGAGACTCAGATTCAAATCAGTCAATCAAATGGAAAAACATAGAAGCCTAGAACTCTGTGCAGGCAACTGTAAGAACACAGCCCCAGGCTCTCAAAAGGACTCCCCTCCCCAAAGGGTTAGGAATTTGTCAGGGATGGGGGGCCGCTGCCTGTGCCTTCTTGCCTCACGGCTTGAACACATGATCTGGGTTTCCTTGGCTTTAGGGTCCCCTAACAACCCCTATTCTAGTCCAGTTCTTCCTGTTCTGTCCAGGGAAAACAGCTCACAAGCGCCATCCAGGGAACGGCAGGGTGTGGGCCTCTCTCATTGGCAAAGGAATTTCCAGATTTTGGCATTTTGGCCAGATCCAGATTTTGTAAAGTCTAAAAATGGTGTGTGTGTGAGAGAGAGAGAGAGAGAAAAAGATACATACACATATGTTCTGTATGTATATGAGCATGTGGGGGGG